>APFE031649171.1:47313-85480 GCA_000404065.3 Pinus taeda | reverse complement strand
ATAAAAAGACGTTTTATTTATTTACCATACCTCCACTTTACTTATATTTTTATTTGTTTACACCCTTGCATGTATATAGGGGACTTATGGAGTAAATATAAAAAATGCTTTATTTATTTACCATACCTCTCATTTATTTATATTTTTATTAATTTACCATACCTCTTTTATAAATATGGTATTTGGGCCTTTGGCCCATAGGATTCACTTAAATAAAACCTATTCTTGAAAATGGGCGAATGGATTCACTTAAATAAAACCTATTCTTGAAAATGGGCGAATGGAAGGTTGTAACTCCTAATTTCAAGGGCTAAATTTACCTTTTTTACCCTCTCCCTTAAAATAAGGTGGGCTATTTGAGGTGATTTGTAAAAATGTACTATGATACAAAATATTCGCCCACTAAAAATTTAAAACCCCTTAATTTCGCCAAAGGGTGAACATTCGCCCCTAAAATCACCCCTAATTCCATTTTATCAAATAGATCTTGCAGATCTCTAATTTTATCTGTGAGCCTTTGAAATTATACTTCTATGGTCATTAGATTTCTTTCACTTTTACCCATAAGAGAAAATTGAGTTGTTTCATTGTCACATTCATTATCTTCAATATTACATGAACATGGAAATGTATCAACAAAGGACCAAAAATCAGTACTTGATAATTCCTTTTCTTGACCATCTTCATTTTGAGGTGATTTTGAATCTGAATATGTGCTTCCATATAATAGCCAATCATCTCTAACACTGTCAATGTCTCTTTGAGATGTCTTATTCTTTTGAGGCACTTTCTTCTTTTCTTCTTTCCCATTTTCTTGATGGATCTCCTTCAACTGATCAAGCTTCTACCAAAGGACCTTCTCTAATACCAATTGTTGGGAAAAATACTGGGGGGGGGGGGGGGGGTTGAATTAGTGTTTTCAAATCAATAAATTTTTCATTTCATATTTTGAATTCTATATGCGACTGTACTGAGAGGAAACCACGTGTGTAGGCAACCGTTCTTAAGAAAACTAGTGTACATCCACTAAATTTATGTTTTAGTTAATTCATCATATGTTTGTCTTTAGCTAGTGCATCAATAATTTATTAAACATTATATAGAAAATAATCATGTGTTTTAAGAACAAAATAAACCATCACACATACGAAACACACATGAACACCCAGATTTAAGGTGGAAACCCGAAGCAGGAAAAAATCCACCTGTTGTTTTTGTCTTTATCTTCTTTTTAATATAAAGAAAAATATTTCTACAATATTGTACTGGTGCAGACTCATACCAGTACATAGACATCCACCTGTAGAATGCTATAACCTTTTCTCATTCTCCAACTCCTATTAGAAGGGAGCTCCAACCCTTAGGTGTTGTACTAATGTAAACTTGTACCAGTACAAAAACACCAACCTACAGAAGGCTACAACGTTCACTCATTATCCAGCTGATACTGGAAGGGAGCTCCAACCCCCTGATCTGATTACCATCTAATACTGGTAGGAAGCTCCAACTCCCTCAACTTTGAGGACCATGTTTCATGAATTTTCATCCTTGATCCACCTGCTTCAACACATCATAAATTATAGGCCACATTTCATCAAATTTTTAGACTAGACCCATTATCAACACTTAAGCTCAATATCAATAATCAAACCATAACTCATCACTGTAACACAATCATCAACCTCTAACATAACTAAATCAACCAAAACTCAACCAATCAATTGGAACAGTCAGATCACTATAACCAGAATAGAGAAATGAACTCAGAATATTGCATCAACACACAAAATTAACTGCAACCCTGATCATTCAAATGCTAAAATGTATACACTGCTTCACTTAAGGCAACCCGTGTGCATACACGCTTTTCTGTAGAGAAACCTGTGTACATATCTTAATATACTGAAAAATGAAAACTTGTAAATATGAATAAAACACAGATTTGACCAGAGATGATCCAGGTGGATATTGGTGGCCACCTGCTAATTCGAATTGGATCCCATCTAGTGCTTCGTTCAGTTTTTTTAGTTTCCTTAATTATAGCACAATTTACTATTTTTAGCAGTTTTTCGGGTCCTAAACTTCTGGAGCCGTTTTGAGGCCCTAAACGATGTTTTTTGGGAAATCTACTGCCAACTATTTTTTTGTTTAAAAATCGTCTTTTCCGTTGTAGTCCTCGGAGAGATCTTTCCAACAAGATATCATGCACATCAAACGGAGATAATACGACCAATTCGCGACCCCGGGAAGTTGATGTACCAACTTACCCAAAAACGGGGTCCACAATTTGGCGTTTCATCTTCTAAGGTTAGGTTTTGGAATGTGAAGGGTTTTCCATTGTTTCTCAACAATAAATAGGCCTTCGAGCCTCATTGTAACATAGTTCAGAGGATGTAGCCACACATCTCTTCTCAAAGATAAGCTACCATCGCCCTAGCTGGTTTATTTCCATTTCTGGTTGTAAGCATATTTCAGTATTTTCCATTAATGAAATGAAGTATTATTTCCGTTGCATCTTTGTGTGTATGGTTATCTCTTTAATTTTTTGCATTCCTGTTTATGTCTGGATCAGTGGTATCAGAGTGGTCTACTTTTTCTCTGTTTTTCTCCGCATGTCCCCAACGAGGTCAGCATATAAGGAGTTAGGGCTTGAACTAGTCAAACCTTTGCCAGACCAGCCTCGCAAATCCCGATGACCGCCCATGGCGGATGAGAAGAAAAATGAGAGGGAAGGAGATCCTATCAAAATCTTGCTCGAAGAAGCGCTTGAGCAGCAAAGGAACGCGATGATGGATAACTTTGCGCAGATCCTTCAGCGGCTACCCAGAGGCGACACATCGGCTTCTAACAGCTACTCTAGAAATGCCACACCATTTAAGGTACAAGTTAATTTTGAAATCCTCATCTTCGAGGGTCAAATAGATGGAGATGCCATAGATAAATGGTTAAATCTACAACATGGGTATTTTTTGTTCATGAATTTTCAAGTCGGGAAAAGATTGTTTTCGCTCTTCTCAAAGCATCCCCCCACGTCAAGGACTGGTGGGAAACCTACTACGAGCAGAAGGATGAAAGTACAGGCTCACTATTTTTAGCCACACCCACTTGGAATGACTTCCGGGATGCCATCAAGGAGCAGTACTACCCTGTCAAAAGCTATGAAGACAAATACATCAAATGGACCACACTACGGCAGGGACGAGACCAAGATGTGCCAGAGCTCACAAACATTTTTCATACCCTTCTCACACAATTGGGTATCAAAGATTCTGAGCTGTGTGAGGTACTCAAATACCGTTGCTACCTACACAGATACATCCAGTAAGAGATGGATTTCTTGAACATCTCCTCACTCGACACAACATACCGATACGCTATCAAAATCGAGCAAAAGTTCAAATTGAAGAAGCAAAAATTTGGATCTGCAAATCCGAAGCCCAAAGGACAAAGCCAAGATAGGGTGATCCAAGACGACCCATCGAAGGCACAAGAAAATAACAACACCACGAAGCCGAAGAAGGACATAGGAAAGTGGTGTGAGTTCAAAAATAGTCCCACTCATAACACAAGTGAGTGTCACACCAAGCAGTCACCGGTGGCCGAGTTGAAGGCTTCCGAATCAGATTCATGTTCTAACTCTAAGCCAAAACCTGACAAAGGGAATGGAAAAGGGAAGCATATCATTGATGCGGAGCCCAGCACCAGTGTTACCACTGCCAAGATCTAGAAAAATGAGCCCGAAGATCCAGAGGAGGGGGAACATCTTTTCCACTCACAGATGTGGGTGAAGGGTTCGCTGCTGCAATTCATTGTCGATAGTGGCAGCCAAAATAACCTCATTTTAGCAGAGGTCGTGAAGCGGTAGGGCCTACTGACTACACCACACCTGCATCCGTATAGTATCGGGTGGCTTCACGAAGGACGAGATCTCAAAGTTTGCCAGCAGTGCCGCCTTCCATATAGCATCAAGCCCTTCACAAATGAGGTATTGTGTGATGTTACACCTCTAGATGTTTGCGATGTACTATTATGCCAGCCATACTTGTGGAAGTGACATGTTGTGTATGAGTCAAGGCCTCACATTGTCATTATTTCTTTGGATAATTCATTATACAGGATACTGGAGGTAGCCCCACCTCTTTGATCACTACCAAGAAAGACAGCAAGCTCATATCCCAGACTAGGAAATTCATTTTCTGTCTGGTTCGCTCCCAAAGTAAGGGGAAGATCATTGCTACATCGATGAAGCCAGCAAAGGGTTCCTCCATGCAGCAGCAACAACAAAGGGATACGGTCATGACAGAACACAGGAAGAACTTCTCCTCACCCACCGGGGTACCACACAAGTTTCAGGTTGGAGACAAAGTTTCGTTGCATCTGCAGAGAGAACACCTTACCAGAACCCATTAGAAACTCACACCACTCAAACATGGTCCTTACACCAATACCAAGGCTACGGGAAACAATGCTTGGAAGCACAACATTCCTCCATTCCTTCGTTTTCACTGAGTGTTCAATGTGGACCATTGCTGACCATGCTTTCCACCATTTCTAGACACATAAGGGATTGCAGAACAGCTCACTAGAGACCCAGCGCAGCAGAAGCTTCCTCATCTTAGGGAGGAACTCAACGCAATGGGGACCATTGCTTCCTAAGGGGGGAGGAATGATCCAGGTGGATATTGGTGGCCACCCACCTATCCCATTTGGACCACCACTAGTGCTTCGTTCAATTTTTTCAGTTTCCTTAATTATAGCACAATTTACTATTTTTAGCATTTTTCCGGGTCCTAAACTTCCGGAGCCGTTTTGAGGCCCTAAACGATGTTTTTTTGGGAAATCTACTGCCAACGAATTTTCTAACTAAAAATCATCTGTTTTGTCATAGTCCTCGGAGATATCTTTCCAACGGGTTATCATGCGCATCAAACAGAGATAATACGACCAATTCGCGACCCCAGGAAGTTGATGTACCAACTTACCCAAAAATGGGGCCCACAATTTGGCGTTTCATCTTTTAGGGTCAGGTTTTGGAATATGAAGGGTTTTCCATTGTTCCTCAACAATAAATAGGCCTTCGAGCCTCATTGTAACACAGTTCAGAGGCATGTAGCCACACACTCTTCTCAGAGATAACCTACCATCGCCCTAGCTGGTTTATTTCCATTTCTGGTTGTAAGCATATTTCAATATTTTCCATTAATGAAATGAAGTATTATTTCCGCTGCATCTTTTGTATATGGTTATATCTATAATTTGTTGCGTTCCTGTTTAAGTCTGGATCAAGAGATATTCTGAAATACTCTGTTAGCTTACAGAACCCTCATACAATTAGCAACATCAATAATCTTTTCAACCAATCAACATATAAACAAATTCAACTTCATCATTCAATTAGTTCTACTTTAGACATTATCACTCAAGCTAGATCAATATGAGGACACCATTGATAGACAATAGAGAAGAAACAACACTGGTAAGGTTTATCAATCATTTATGAATAAAAACCCTTACTTTATATACACGACTTTGAAGAAGTGAACCCGCATGTATACGCGACTTCACTGAGACCAATCTGCGTATAGATCTGCAAATTTTGACCTAAAATTTCATATCTCTTTAGAACTTCGTAAATACCCAAATTATAATATTATAAGATAAAAAAATGTGTCAATACTTAGATCTAGTCAATCCGCGAGTAGATGATACAAGGGAAAGTCATTTTAGGTCTCTTGATCATGGTCCATCGTTGTATTCATTGATGCGTAATTATTTCAGATCTATTGGATCTTATCCATCATCAAACTCTTAGGTGCATACTTAGTTTAGATCAAGCAAAGCATCAAAATCCCATAACATGCATATTTTATTTAGATTTAACTATTCATAATATTTCCATCACTTGCACACCCCATACACTTTGATCTTCACCACCTTATATAGTTTAGTTTTTTTAATACCATGGGTCAAAACCATAGTTATATCAATGGTATTCTTTGATAGGATCAATATCCATTGTCGCACTCATTACTATGGGCCAATACCATGGTAAAGACCCCTAGTATTTATAATACCATGGTGCAAAAAATGTACGTGCCTTTGCTTCTTTAAACTCACGTGTATACACAACTTGGCCTTAATGAACCCTTGTATAGTTCTTGAACTTCCAAATTTATTATTCCTCTGCCTCTGAACTACCATGCATTTTTCAAAACACTCTCTCACATCTATAAACACATACTGTTTGTACCTTTAACAAGTAGATTTTCATCAAGAGATAATTTATCAATTAGGTTTCCATTTATCAAATAGGTTGTCATAAAGGATAACTCATCAGGTAGGTTTCCATCAAGGACAACACTGAATTCATAATGCCAACAATTGTAACTACTCTTTGTAAAAGAAAGAATGTAGTTTGTACAACTTGTTTATTTCTTGTTTGAATTATTTTATTGTGAATTTCATATGAGGGTATTAATTCACTGCATTAATTAGTATAATGTTTTTATACTAAAACATTGTAATGATATGAATTAGAACTTGGTTTACTCTCATTCTAGAAAAAATGCCTTCAAGTAGGGGTTTTATTAAAACACCCATGGAATTGCCTAAGGGAATGAAACCTATAGAACAAATCAATCATTTGCAATAGACACCTATTACAGTAGAAATATATTTAAAGGAATAAATTTTATATATCTAGACACCTCAAACAAAGGTGGAACAACCAAGACCTATTTTCAAATACATTAAAGACATCACAAGTGCTTAAAACTCTTCTCCATGATGAAGGGATGTGCATCAAAGGTTTCATATAGAAAAATGTTTTTACATAATACCTCATATTAACCTTTTTTTTTATTTGTAAGTAAAATATTTATATTATATATGGAAAAAATTACATTCATGGGAGTTATGTGGCACTACAAAATCTGTCCATGATCATGTTCTAGAGTATAAGAACAAGAGAAATAGCTAGAAGTAGGAGGATGCATCTACCCATTAATGAGAAACTAGAGGTCCTCCTAAGGACTACAAAACCACATTAAAAAACCATAAAACCAAATTATATATGGAAACTAGAGCAAGGTTACAAAAGGAAACATTAGAATAAACAAAAAGAGGTGGAAGCATATGAGCATCACGGCCATGAGGAGGGCTACCTTGGGATTTGAACGAGATCCAATTAGTTTATGGGAAGGACTTCCTAGACCATAGGACAAGGCTTGTAGTAATCAATGTAGTTGAGGAGAGGGTGCACCATTATATTTGGTTGGATGGAAGATGTTGGGTACTTTGAGATTTAATGGAGAGATGAGACTCCTCAACTAGTGTGGTGACCAGTTCAACAGCTGGAGGGACACGTTCCAAGCTGACATGCCTTAGGATCATTGTGGATGTTACAATGCTTCAACGAGGGACTACATCATTGATCACACAATGTTACTATCTGAGGTTGAGAGATCTAGGGAGAATATGCAATTGTGTTCATTGAGCCTTGAATTTGCATTCCCAAAATCTTAGCAATGCATTGGTAGGTCAGCTTGGCATGGTGTAGGTGGGATTCCATATCTAAGGCATTTACTTCCAATAGGTAATTCATATCTTCCTAGTCTTTGAAATAACAATCGAAGAGGTTTCTCAAAGCCCAAATATTATCGCTCGTCACCTTGAATTCCTGTGTGTTTACATCTGCAAGCATTCGACAGAAACAATAGGGATGTTGCGTTCAAAATGGTCAAATCCCCACCCATACCTATGTTGGAGGTGAGGTTTTTCTCTGCCATTACCGCCTCTACATGGGAAACCCTACTTGTGCAACATGGTTGTTCTTGAACTGGCCTTCAAAATTCTCACTAGAAAAAAAGTTTCTACTACAAATATAAGATCCCAACTCCTTATCCAAATTTCAAACTCCCTCCTTCTCTAGAAATTAGCAACATACTACTACAATGGAAAATTCCATGTGTTTTGAATTTCAATATAAGTTGGAGGTCCTCTCACTAGGAAGTAAGATGAACATACACGCTTGTATTCCACCATAAATGCTAAGATATGGTGGGTTTTTCACTACCTTCACTTCGTAATCCCAATGTGCATTAGAATATGAGCCCATGGTGCCACCAAAGGCCTACTACGTGAGAGCGAGGGAGAGTATTCATGAACTTAGCTAATGTTCTCAATTTGACATCCATCACTTGGATTTCGGGGTAATACCTAGTCATGGATATGAGTTCTTATAAGTTATATGTCTTCTTAGCTCATGAATGTTATCTACAATACAATTTATTTCATGAGAGTAAACCTAAGTTTTAATGTCTCAAAGGCCCTACTTCATGTACATTATTAATTTTTTAAGGATAATAAGAGACATTATAAAACAATTTGTGATCAATTCTCCCTTTTATGAGTGATAATATTGTTAAAGTTTTATATGGTGGTAAATAAACTGACCCCAAAAGGAATATGAATCAATTGCATTGGGGTCATATCCTAGTGATGAGGATTAACTTTATGTTCGAAACTAGATCATTACTGGGGGGGGTGGTGAATCAATAGTGATGACACTTATAAAATTTTCACCAATTAATTACTATTTAAACCATGCATAACTAAAACACATAAATAGAGATCAGAGCATCAAACATAAAACATAAAGCATACAAAAAAGCACCCTCCACACAAAAAAGCACCCTTGCCATTGTTGCGTTGCTCAAAATGTTTTATTACATTAAGAAAATTATTTGCATATAGATTCAATTGGGATTTTGTAAAAGAAAACATAATTTTTCTACAACTCGTTTAGTTCTTAGTTGAAGCTTTTGTTGTGAATTTCATCTCTAGTTATGAATTCAATGCATTAATGAATAATTTTACAATACTAAAATATCGTAATGATTTAATGTAGAATTTGGTTTACTCTCGTTCTATTCAAAATGCCTTTAGGTAGAACAAATGGATCCTTTGCAACAAACATCTTGCTCGAAGTTGACTTCATGATTTGCTAATGAATCTGCCACAGAGATAAGATGTCTTTTGATGTGATAAAATTTAGCAACCTTAAACTTGAGAATTTTCAAGATTATTCTACGAAGAACATCAGATTGGATTAATGTAGGGTCCTCTTTAATTTTTCACATTGTTGAATAACTAAAATTGAATTTCCAGACACCATCAAATGTTGAATTTTCATTGTTATAGCCAATTCTAATCCCTGCCACAAGCTAAAAATGCATCTTGGTTATTGGTTGAGATCCCTAGACCCCATGCATATTTAATCTCTAATTATTCACCATGGAAAAAAATAACCCCACCCACTTCTTCCTCCCCACAAAATTCACCACTATTAATTGTCAATTCATTCACAATAGGTTTTAGTAGTTGACAATGACTACTTAATTTTTCAACTATTAATGCAAAATCCCCACTAAATGATAAGCAATTGGATCTTGAAAAAGTTACCACTTGTTGACTTTTGTGTAGAAAAGTGAGAAGTCATAGATGCCAAAGGGAGAAAAGGTTCTAGTTGCATTACGTTTTTGCATTGAAAGGTTGTTAATGCACAATGTTATATCCTGAAACTTCACCTAAATGAAGAAGTGTCAAACAATTGCTAATAGGAAATTTAAATTAGTTTCCAATAGCCATTAATTCATTTTTTTAGTAGATACATTGTCCAATCATCATTAATTTCTTAGCATTTAGAACCCAATTGGGTTTGATTAACATAGGGAAATGATAGTGCAAGATTGTAGATAGTGTTCAATTTTTTTCTGTCATTTTTCCCATTGAATAAAGAATTTGAGCACTCTACACTCGAATTTGAACTTTTTGAGCTAATAGAATGTTGTTTTATTTTCCTATGAAAAGAAATTTGTATTTTCATTTATAGAAGCAAAGGAAGATAAATTTTGTATATGCACATCATATGTATGTATTCTTCAAGGATGCCCAAATCCTTGTATGGAAAAAACCATCAAAAATATTTTTTGTCTGTATACATAATACTTACATTCCAAATCATTGTATTAAGTAGCATAAATTAAATATTTGTTCATGTTTAAACAAAAAAAATGGAACGAGAAAGATCATACAAAGTTTAGATATAATAAATACATACAAAAAGCTCCAATGCATGAGTGATAAATCACAAATAAAAGATAAGTTATGAAATGTTATCTATAGTGTGCCCATCCATATAGGGCCTGTGAAAAAAATGGAAGCATTTGTTTCCCCAGTACTCGTTTACCAACCATAGTCTTGGATCCAAGTGCATCCCTTCCTTAGAAAGACTATCCACAACCATGTTCTTCTCCCTGTATACATGACAACATATGAAATAAGTGCATAAGTTTTTTATTCTGCAGACATCCTCCACAATATGAACAAGAATGATATTCCTACAAGATTGAGCCATATTAACCCAGTTGGTCACTAGTAAGGAGTCACTAAGGCACTAAATTGTTGTTGGGAAAAATACTAAGAGGGGGGGTGAATCAATATTTTCAAATCAATAATTTTTTTATTTCATACTCTGATTTCTATATGCGACTTTACTGAAAGAAACTCCCGTGTGTACGTGATTGTTCTTAAGACAACTAGTGTACATCCAGTAAACTTATGTTTCAGTTAATTCATCAGATGTTTGTCTTCAACTAGTGCAGCAATACTTTATTAAACATTAGATAGACAGTAACCATGTTATGTAAGAAAAAAATAAACCATCACACATAAGAAACACACATGAACACCAGGATTTAAGGTGGAAACCCAATGTGGGAAAAACACCACCTACTGTTGTCATATTTATCTTCTTTTTAATATAAGAAAAACATTTTTACAATCTTGTACTAGTGCAGACTCATACTATTGCATAGGCACTCACCTATAAAAGTCTATAACCTTCACTTGTTCTCCAGCTCCTATTGGAAGGGAGCTCCAACACCCTGGGTCTTGTAGTAGCATAATCTTATACAAGTACGTAGGCACCAACCTATAGAAGGCTACAACCTTCACTCATTCTCCAGCTACTACTGGAAGGGAGCTCCAACCCCTTGATATTATTACCAACTACTACGGGTAGGAAGCTCCAATTCCCTCAACTCTGAGGATCCCATTTCATAATTTTTCATATTGGATCCACCTGCTTCAACACATCATAACTTGTAGGCCACATTTCATCAAATTTTCAAACTGGACACATTATCAACACTTAAGATTAATATCAATAATCAAACTGTAACTCATCACTATAATACAATCATAAATCTTTGACACAACTGAATCAACCAATCATAGACCCAATCAACTAACACTTAATAAAAACTCAACCAATCAACTAGAACAATCAAATCACTTTAATCAAAACAGGGAACTGAACTTAGAATACTGCATCAACACACAAAATCAACTGTAGCTCTGATCATTCAAATGCTAAAACTTTAATGCTATTTCACTTAAGGAAACTCGAGTGTATATGCGTATGTTGTAGAGAAACCTCCATAAAGATATTAATAAACTGAAAACTGAAAACTTATAAATCCGAATCAGACACAGAGTTGACCAGAGATATTTTGAAATATTCTATTAGCTTATAGAACCCTCATAGATTTTTATACAGGAAAATTACCTCCTTATCAGCTCAGATGAGAAAGGCAAGTTGACTGAAAGATTGACCAAGTTCATAGGTCTATTTCCCAAGCTAATGCTCCCTTGGAACTAGCAAGGTGCTTTGTAAATCTCCCTGGCCATGAATCCAGTGTGTTAGTCCCTAGGGTAACTCTCTGTGTTTCCTTAGGGGTAGCGTTAGTTAGCTTTGGTGAGTTTTTGGAGGTCAAAGGAGTAGGTTGACCAAAATATATCCCGATATTCCCTCATATATCAGCCCAAAAAATAGGAAACATCCAGATTCGACCTGTTTGAGGACATTGCTATTCCTAAAAGAGTCTAACAAAGAGTGAAAGAGAAATAAAGCATGGAAACATCCTAGCTTTTTCCCGAAAGAAATCATGAAATAATTGGCAAGGTTTATCCTCTCATGCTATATATTTGAGGTTTGGGGCATTGTGAAAGAGGTCGAAAGTATTGAAAGGATTGCCTATTATTTGTCAAAGCTTTGCATTAGACATTGGATCATCAAGAGGTTAATAAGAGAGAGAGAGAGGAGCTAGAGGAGTAAGGGAAGCTGGACGCAATTGATGGTTGTAATCACTCTTTCCTACCATTAATATAGACCCACAATTGTGTTGTCTACCCCATGGCGTTGGTATTGTGATTTATTTACATTGTTATGAAACACTATTGATTATGAGTAGCTTAGATATGTGTAGTTAGATATCCTTATGTATTCTTATATTGATTATCAAAGTTATATGTTGTGATATTACTCCTCATCTTGTCTATGTGCAGGTATTGATCTAGGAGCTAGCTGAGAGGTCTTCCACCCTGCTACTTTGGGTTCTCCAACAACGCTGCACCAAGATATGAGGTAATAATATTTCTTCTTACTTGTATTATCATTTCATTGATACAGATATGTGCATGTATCTTTGTTGGAACTGCAGCTAATCTGATCTATCTGCCAAGGATCCTTCGAAGATCCTTGAGGATATTTCCACCACAATCACCTATGCATTAATCCCTACAGTAGAATTAGTGACTCCACTGGGGACTGTACTTAGTTCCTAGTTTTCTCCTTGCAAGGTCCCAGATCTCTCTTTCTTCTAGGCCTTCCTGTACTTCTTGATTCCCTTTTTGACCACTCAAGACTATTTAATGCCTTCTCACAGTGCTCAACTCTTGATCTAATCCCAACAACCTTTTTTTAGATCTTCTGCCACACTAACACACTCCAACAATGAAACCAATGCTTTATAAAGCATTGCTGCCATGAAAAAAAAGCGTTAATGTAGCCACTAACTCTCTATGTCCTCTTCTGAAGTGCATTAGCCAACGAAACTTTGATAAACAACAAGTTCTGTGAACTCCTGGGCTAGGGAAGCTGCTGTTAGTGAGAACTGCATGTCTATACATTGTGCTTATGTTCTATTGTACTTGATGCATGGTATATATTGATGTATAAATTATCCTCTCCCTGTAGGAGTAACTCACTCATCGAAGTGAACTTAAAATCATTTTTTGCATGGTTTTTGTCAGAGTCCCACATAACTCCATATGTCAACACCCCTTCTGAAGACATTAACAAAGTACATTTAAAATTTACCTCATAATAAAATAAATTAGCAACTCTTTTATGAGCAAACACACATATTAATCTAGGCTAGGATCTTGGGTTAGGTAGTTGTGAGTTAACTACCCAAGATCATAAATCAAGACTAGTGTCGTTAATGACAGAAAATCCTTATGGACTCATACTATCCAGGACCACTCCAATTAAAGTGAAGCTAAATGTGAAACAACATTGGAATGTGAAAGAAGGTAGCTTGCCTTCGATTACATCTCCTTTGGGTATTCTGTGTATTGAGGATCCATTCAAGGATATCAGAGCTAAGTCAAAGACTCATGTATCCTACCCACACAACATACTGTCTGTGACCATGTCTCCCCCCCTGATAGTGTTTTTTATCTATGGTAACCATAGTGGCCATACTTTTTAGGGACAAACACAAGGTGACTGGGGCAGGCTTCCCTCATACCTAAACATAGGAACCTACTCTGTCTTCAGTTTTTGAGAGGGTGCTCATCATCACAAGAGTACTTGGCCCCTTAATATGAGGTTTAAGTGAAGCTGAAGAGTAATCGTAGTTGTACATTTGGCTAGTTCTCCCTTTTATCCATTGTGATACTAGGTTTCATCTGCATCAAACGATGGTTATCAAACAGAGTCATATCCCCTGCTTGCTGTTGACTTTCTTAGAGTATTTATTCTTTTTTAGGTGCCAATTTGTTATCACTGAGACTATAATAAATATCACTATAAAATATTTTGATAAAATATATCGGTCATCGTGGCTACATATGTCCCTCATTGTCAATCGCAGCAGTAACGAGGTCTTCCTCCACTGAATATGGAGGATCCGCCGAGCCTTAGGGAGTCATATTACCCATCTTTAGGCAATCAGTCTTTATTATCTGACACTGAATTAGTCTATACATCCCAAGATTCAATTCTGCCAGAAGATTTCTTTACTGAAGGTGTTGTAAGTCCTTATAATCCTCTGATCACTAATCCATTGGGATTGCTATTGATTCAAGTTGCACCTCCACCTCCTATGTCGTCCACTGTACCTATACCCACCATCCCATTGATGACTAACACGTCATGGGCTTTTGTGGACAATTTTGGTCCACCCTCACTTCCGCAGTCGACAATTAGTACTACACCAGTGATGGTAAACCCCAGTATCCAAACTGTGCTAGGCTTGAGCAACCTAGTTACACCAAACACAAGTGGAACCTAGTACATACTGGTTTCCTCCCCTTTTCTATTTGCTCCTAGACCTTGGGCAAGCACTCCATATAGTGTTGTTAGCACGGGTCCTTTCAACAACCCCTTTGGTTGGAATCCTTTGTTTAGTTCCAACCCCCAGGTTCAAATGCTTGGTGAATCGTTCCTAACATGCACATACCAATAGGGAGCATTACAGTTCCCCCTCCATTTATAGGACAAAATAGATAGTCATTAATTGACATAAATCCTCCATATGTCAGTCAAGTGCCAATGACCAACTATGCGGCTGGCAGGATCACTCAACCCAATTTAACTCAATCCATTTGGGCACTCCATTATCAACCTCAAATGAGTCAAGGGGTCACTTATTATCTTGGTGAAAATCAAGCCTATATCCCCCAGCTTAACATCCCCTATGGATGGCCACAATATACGACTATACCCCAAGGAAATTATTATTCTAGAAATCCTATGTATAATGCAAGGAACAATATGATGGGATGACTACAAGGACCTTCAAGTCATTTGTCATCACCTTGGTCTGAATTGGGGGCATCAAATGCTTTGCCTTTCTTGGCAACACTTGACACCCTAATTTGTACAAACTCACCAATGATCCCATCTACCATAACTTACGTTGGCCTCCAATCCCACACAAAATTACTACCGACATCCTGAAGTTTGAAGGGAAGAAAGGGGAGGATCTGGGTAAACATACCACCACCTATTATCTATGTTGCATGTCCAAGTCCACGGTGGATGATAGTATCTGGCTCCGCTCTTTCCCCACAACCTTACTAGCAATGCAACCAAGTGGTACATTTAGTTACCATCCACGTCAGTTAATGCCTTTGGTGCCTTAGCGATGGAATTTTTAAAGCACTTTAGCTACCCATCTGCTATGAAACCGGGATGGAACTCCTTACTACTTTATGCCAAGACACCATCACCCACATCTTTGATCACATTCATGAATGGAGACATAGGCGGAGGCTAGTCAAAGCACGCCTTCTAGATTATTTATTAGCGGATTTGTTATGCAAATCTCTTCTCCCCTAATTTGTTAAGGACATTGCCTTAGGTCATGAGGTCATTGAAGACCAATCCATTCATCGTGCCCAACACTTAGATCTAATTTATTTGTAGTCTGGCACATTGTACGATGTAATCCCCAATGCCCCTAGAAATTCCAATTCTCCCGCTAATCAACAACCTAGCGCACACGTTGATGGTATTATCGACACTACCTCTAGGTCTGCTGTAAAACAAATCAGCAAACACATTGCCCAATTGTCTGTTGGTCCCTCTAACCAATCAACTTCTCTTCCTACCGCTGTGAGAAACTCTGTACAGTCTACACAAAAACCCGATGGTAAGAATAAGAAGAATAAGAAAAACATTTCTCCTTCTAAAGAGAATCCAACCAAGAAGTCCAACCCAAAGAAGAAAGTTGCTATGCCACTTGACAATGGAAAGGACAAAGTTATCAATTTCCCTTGCAAAATCTATGTGAAAGACCATATGACACATTGTTGTCCGTGCCTCCAAGAATGCACAAATCTTCTTTCTCAAAAGGACATTGGCTAGACCCTAATTGTAAGGTCCTTGGGTGTGAACGCGATGGGCATCGGGCGAGTCACCGTGCACGATGGGCGTGCGGGCGGGCGCGCGCTGCACGACAATGCGACGTTTCTGCGAGCTGAAATGTGATGAGAGAAATGAACATTGCGAAACTTGGGAAAAACGATGGAACCTTTATACTACGACTTGGAGGAGACTTGCGTTAAGGCAAGGCCGACTGTAAAAGAGTGTTTTGAGGGTGCATATGCCATGGATTGGGGGTCGGCTGGGGTGCCACCACCCATAATGGCCCCACACTAAAACACATATAAATGTACATGCGTTGATCTCATTTTGTAACCAACGAATTCGCTATCACATCTACGCATAAGGTTGAGGGGTGAAACAAAGAGTGCGTAGATTTAAGTAGAGTTGCGCATAGCTCATGTGCACTAATTAGAGGTGCAATCTAGGGTTGTCTCAAGCCGGTAGAAGTGTGGGTAAGGTGTGCCCGGGGTTCGGTGAAGGTGTAGATTTTGTGTAGGACTTGGCAAGTGTGTTAGGTGGCTCGGGTGAGCATCGCCCTTCATGCAAGAGGTGCACAAGATTGTTGTAAAAGGCAGGTTTGCCTCTCTTTTTAATATTTGCTTAAGTGTGAGACTTGGTTTGGCCAAGACACGCTTGTATATTGAAAACTGATATTCTTAATAAATTCTCGGGCAGAATCACATTACGGGGAGTTGCCCCTCCCCTTTATACTTGTTGCAATTGTTGATGTTCTTGTTATAATTGCTATGGATAATGAATGAGTATGGGATTCATTAAGTATAAAGGATAATTGCATAATACTTGGTTGAGAATCACAAACTAAGTAGGAGAAAGTGAATTTAGGCGTAGTCCATGTGCCCGAGTATTGTTAAAAAGAAAGTGTTCGGTGGTGCCACACCTCGCCGGCACGATTGAAAGACCACCGCCGCCGTTGACGTCGTGACACTAATGCTCCTAAACAACGATTTCCCTTCTTAGCAGCAACAACATCTTATTTCGAACCTGCCTCAACCCCTGCAAAGGGGAAACAGTGGTTCACATCATCCTTCTGCTGGTGAAGGACCATCCACTGTTTACACTTTTGAAATGGTCGATCTTCAAATGCAAGACAAAACTTATGGAGCTCTAGTCACTAATGCTCAGGACGCTACCTTAAGTTCAACTCTATTGTCACCCAATGATCTTCATATCAAAAGGT
This sequence comes from Pinus taeda, assembly GCA_000404065.3. Classification (NCBI taxonomy): domain Eukaryota; kingdom Viridiplantae; phylum Streptophyta; class Pinopsida; order Pinales; family Pinaceae; genus Pinus; species Pinus taeda. Next base: position 68,264 of record APFE031649171.1, on the reverse strand, counting down.
TGGTTACTGATCATGAAATTCCCCCCTAAAAGGGGCACATCGTCACACAACACATAATACATCTACACATGTTGCCCATAATTACAGTTTTGTAGAAGATTTTCCACAAGCATCGTAAGTATGTCTGCACTTGAAGTATTTCAAACTTATCCAGCACAAAGGAAAGCTCTACTTTCAGATATTGTTGTGGTTGAAGCTTATGATTCCATGCTAGCAATATTTGACAAGGACAAATGTAAACCTCCCCTTTCACATCAGCTTGCATTTCAGGTGCAATTTTTTTGAAAGGATGAGGAGTACAAAGAAATGTCATTGACAAAGTCGCTTTGACCTACGTCATGTATACTTCATGTTGGGTCACCTTGGGTTCTCCAACCCTCTCTCTACCATTTAATTCCCTTGAAGCATTTGATGTCCATACATTCATCCCAAAAGGTTACCTTTCCAACTACCCCATCACTCTTAGTGGGAAAATGGTAATGGTGGACATTGAAGTCATAGATCATAAACTCAACTACAATATGCTTTTGGGTCATAGTTGGACTTATGCCATGACTACCATTATGTCTTTGGTTTTTTGCTTCATCCTCTTTCCATTGGATGGGAGAATTGTCATAGTGGACTAACTATCCTTTTGCACCCCATATTACTCCTCGTTTCCTAGCGGCACTATACCTTTGGTGGCTGGCATATGTGACTCTTATGTCAGTATTGGTACTAGTCTATTGAAGGGTTCTTCCCTGATGGGTTGCTTTGCTCTCCCGCTACCCATGGTTCCACAGATGGTTTCTATGGTCTCCACTATTCCTTAAGTCCCAACCGATCCTTGGATCCTCCCAGCCCCTTTAGACATTGGCTCTTATGGAGAATAAATGTTGTTATCACCAGTCGAATTGGCTTATCAAGCCATTAAATCTACATCAAATTCTCTTTTCACTTTGGTCACAACCAATGATACCATCTCCTCTCCCACACCCAATCCCTCTAACCATCTCCTCAATCAAGTCCTACCTTTGGATGAAGTTATTTGAGAGTTCATGTGTTTAGTGGAGCGAGTTTTGGAAACCTCTCCCATAAAAAATACTTCTAATGTTCTCCTTGATGAAGTCCCACCTACAGATGAAGTTATTCGAGAGATCATGTATTTAGAGGAGAGACCTTAGGAAAACCGGAACCATCGTGTTTCCATATCTGATTCAAATGCGACCCCTATACAAATCATGTCCTTTGAACCACCTAAGATTGTTCCCTCAAGTTATACAACTATCCAAATATTGGATTTGGATGGGAACATGGGAAATCTTTCAAAGATAATACGTATTGATATCTCAATCAAGATAGGCATCGTCAAAAATATTCATATTGCAGCCAATTGGAATCCTCAGGAAATTGTGAGCTTCACATACCCTTTTAAGGATTTCCACGATTTTTCCCCTTGGTCTTATGAGGAAATGTATGGCATAGACCCTTCTATTTTCAATAATGAGATCAAGAAAGTCTGAGCATTCTTTTTATGGTATTTTTCTCGCTCGTTAACCCGAAAAAACTCGAGTCTACTTCTTCAGGTTTGTTAAAATCTTATGAAGAATGCCCAAGTAACTCTTTATTTCTCTATTCTATAGGGATTAATTCACACTTTATTGTGGTGGTGATGCCCTCAAGGATCTTCTCGGGATCCTTGGCAGACAATCAAATTAGCTGCAGTTGGCCCAAAGATACATGCACATATCCGTATTAGTGAAATGATAATCAAAGTAAGAAGAAGGAATGTTACCTTAGATCTTGGTATGGTGTTGCTGGAGAACACAACATAGCGGAGTGGAAGACCCTTCAACTAGCTCCTAGATCAATGCTTGCACATAAACAAGATGAGGCATAATATCACAACATATAACTTAAAAATCAATACAAGAATACTTTGCGATATCTAACTACATATATCTAGGTTACTCATAATCATTATCATTGCATAAACATGTAAATAAATCACAATATCAATTCCATGGAATGGACAACATAAGAGTGATTACAACCATCAGTTGCATCAAGCTTCCCTTAACTCCTCTCTCTCTCTCTCTCTCTCTCTCTCTCTCTCTCTCTCTCTCATTCATTAACCTCTTAAAGAGCCAATGTCTAATAAAAGCTTCGACAGTCAATAGGCAATCCTTTGAATACTTTTCACCTATTTCACAATGGTCGTAGCCTCAAATAGATAGCATGAGAGGATAAGACTTGCTAATTCTTTTGTGATTTCTTTTGGGCAAAAGCTGAGATGTTTCCATGCTTTATTTCTCTTTCCCTATTTGTAAACTCCGTTAGGAATAGAAATTCCCCAAATAGGTTGAATCTGGATGTTTTCTTGCTTTATGGGCTGACATATGAGTGAATATAGGGATATTATTCAGTCAACCTGCTCCTTTGACCTCTAGAAACTCACTAACGTTGACTAATGCACCCACTAAGGAAACACAGAGAGTTACCCTAGGGGCTAGGAAGCTTTATAAAGCATCTTTCTAGTTCCTGGAGAGTGTTAGCTTGGAAAATAGGCCTTTGAACTTGGTCAATCTTTCAGTCGTCTTTCCGTTCTCCTATAAGATGACGAGGAGGTCATTTTCTTATGTAACACTCTCTTTCTAGCTCATTAAACTGAAAAATTTAGTATGAGCATTCTTTTTAGGGATTTTTTATTGCTCGTAAAATCACAAAAACCCCAAGTTAATTCTCCAGGCTCGTTAAAAAATCATGAAGAAGCTTCGAGCATTCTTTTTAAGAACTTTTTCTCACTCATAAAATTGAAAAAACCCTGAGTTTTTCGTCAGCGGGATAAAATGCCTACGACGACGATATGAGCGCTTTCTTTTTTGGGACTCTTTCTTGCTCTCAAAATTAAAAAATCCCCAAGTTTTTCCCTTCTTTGGGCTCATTAAATCTATGAAGAAGGCATGAGTAGTTCTTTTACCTCTTTTTCCTCCCACATTAAACTGAAAAAGATACCTCGAGTTTTCTTCATTTGACTCGTTAAAATTTGATGAAGATCTATTGAGTTTATCTTCGTGTGACTCATTAAAATTTCATGAAGAACATCAATTTTACTCCATCCCCTCATACTCATAACAAAATGAGACAAATTCCTATTGAGCATAGGTTTATAGCTTTATCCCAACTCAATAGACTAACTTAAAAAAAAGGAACCATGTTGAGTATACTATTAAAACTTTGTCACACCCAGTTAATAACTATGACAAAGAGAGCCCCTGGAGCCTCTCTTTATGATCTTTAAAGACTCTATAAACATGAAAATATCACTGAGTTTACCCATCTGGACTCATTAAATTTAACCAGATGGGGAAAATTGGATAACACAATTTCTTTTTGTCAGTATTTTGGAAAGAGTTTTTGGCAGCACTCGTTCCCTTGAACATGGCACTCCCTTAGCAAAACCTCCTTTTTGTTAGCCTCTCAAAATGAACATTACAATTCTATGGGTTTAGCCTATATAACCCGATGTTATTGCATTTTTATATCCTAACATTTGGTGTTCATGAATCTCTTGCTACCTGGTTGAAACATTTGTGTCACGCCTTGTATTGTTCAAGGGATCGCCTTATCCTTTGCTTCCTCTATCAAAACATCAAAGATATACTTCCATCATGCTCTCTTTTGATTTGACCCATTGCTCATAATTTTTCTTCAACAAGTAATCATTCTTGTCCCATTTATTGTCGACTAATGTAGGACACATTATTGCCTACCTTTCGACAAATATCTTCTTGTCGACTTCAACACTTTATCTAGGAAGAAAATCTAGAAACATATCAGTGCTTCACAACTTGCAGACATTAGTGGTAGGTTACCTTGTGTTCAATAAGGGGTTTTCATTATTGGCTCCTAGTTGAATGGTTCTACGAGTGTTCGACGACAACATCATTATCCACACTCGCTAGATTGTATTGCGCATCTTGGAGACCATCATCATTATCGATGGCCATCCTCGCATCTATTAATAGTTTTCATTATTGATTGGTAATTAGATGATTTAGTATATGTTTGACCTCAATGCCTTTATTCACATGTGTCAAAGAGACAATAGAGACCTTGGGTAGAGGTATACATCACTCAGGCTTGTTTCCTCTCCCAAGCTGCGTATATTATATTTTGGAGACAGCTCATTAGGATGATCCTATTATGCCACAAATTCCACATTGTGCTTATCAGTGGACACGGTTGTCATATCTCTTTTTTAAGAAATCACTTTGACATAGCTACTAAGCATGTGAATGCTTGACTCAGGACATGATTTTAGATTTTATATATATGTGGTTGTATCAGGTTTCTCGTAGTCCCGAAGCTCTGATCCTCTCTCTCTTTTTTCCAAACACAATAGTTATAAAGTATTTAAGCCATCATCTTCACCTCTAATCTCACACTTTAGTGAACGTCTGTTATAAAGGAAAATTACCTCCTCACCATCTGAGAGGAGAAATGCAAGTTGACTGAAAAATTCAACAAGTTCCCAGGCCTATTTTCCAAGCTAGAACTCCCCTGGAACTAACAAGGTGCTTTATAAAGTTCCCTAGCCATGAATCAGGTATGTTAGTCCCTAGGGTAACTCTCTTTTTTTCCTTAAGGGCAATGTTAGTAAGATTTGGTGAGTTTCTGGAGGTCAAAGGAGCGGGTTGATCAAATAATATCTTGATATTCACTCATATGTTAGCCCAAAATGTAGGAAACATCTAGATTCGACCTGTTTGAGGATATTACTATTCCTAACGGAGTCTAACAAACAGGGAAAGAGAAATAAATCGTGGAAACATCTGAACTTTTTCCCAAAAGAACTCATGAAATAATTGGCAAGGTCTATCCTCTCATGCTATATATTTGAGGCTTGGGGCACTATGAAAGAGGTCAAAAGTATTGAAAGGATTGCGTATTGTTTGTCGAAGCTTTGCATTAGACATTGGTTCATCAAGAGGTTGAGAGAGAGAGAGAGAGAGAGAAGGGAATCTTGATGCAACTGATGGTTGTAATCACTCTTTCCTACCATTAATATACCTCCAGTTGTGTTGTCTACTCCATGGCATTGGTTCATCAAGAGGTTGAGAGAGAGAGAGAGAGAGAGAGAGAGAGAGAGAGAGAGAGAGAGAGAGGAATCTTGATGCAACTGATGGTTGTAATCACTCTTTCCTACCATTAATATACCTCCAGTTGTGTTGTCTACTCCATGGCATTGGTATTGTGATTTATTTACATGTTAATGGAGTAAGGGAATCTTGATGCAACTGATGGTTGTAATCACTCTTTCCTACCATTAATATACCTCCAGTTGTGTTGTCTACTCCTTGGCATTGGTATTGTGATTTATTTACATGTTAATGCAACACTATTGATTATGAGTAGCTTAGATATGTGTAGTTAGATATCCTAATGTATTCTTGTATTGATTATCAATGTTAGATGCTGTGATATTACTCCTTGTCTTGTCTATCTATAGGTATTGATCTAGGAGCTAGCTGAGAGGTCTTCCGCTCCGCTACTTTGGGTTCTCCAACAACAACGCACCAAGATGCAAGGTAATAATCTTCGTTCTTACTTTAATTATCATTTCGTTGATACGAATATGTGCATGTATCTTTGTGCTAGTTGTAGCTAATCCGATTTGTCTTCCTAGGATCCCCAAAAGATCCTTGAGGGTATTTCCACCACAATCACCCATGAATTAATCCCTATAGATACAGTCAACAACATCAATAATCTTTTCAACCAATCAACATGTAACCAAATTCAACTTCATCATTCAATCTATTCTACTTCAGACATTATCACTCAACCAAGATCAATATGAGGACATCATTGACATACAACAAAGAAACAATAAAATTTATTAGGTTGATAATTCATTTATGAACATAAACCCTTACTTTATATATGTGAATTTGAATAAGCGAAATCACATGTATATGCGACTTCATTGAGACCAACCTACGCAAAGATCTGCAAATTTTGACCTAAAATTGTGCAGCTCTTCAGAACTTCAGAAAGACCCATATCATAATATTTAGAGATAAAAACATGTGTCAATACTTAGATTTGGTCAATCCATGAGTAGATCATATAATGGAAATTCATTTAAGGTCTCATGATCTTGATCCATCATTGTATTCATCAGTGCATAATTATTTCAGTTCTATTGGATCTTATCCATCATTAAACTCTCAGGTTCATACTTAGTTTAGATCAAGCAAAGCATTAAAATATCATAACATGCATATTTTATTTAGATCTAAATATTCCTAATATTTCCATCTCTTTCACACCCCACACACTTTGATCTTCACCACCTTATTACTTTATCCTTTTCAATACCACGGTCAAAACCATAGTTATGTCGATGGTATTCTTTGATGGGATCAATATCGTTGTCACACTCATTACTATGGGCCAATACCATGGTAAAGACCCTTGGTATGTAGAATATCATGGTGCAAAAATGTATGCTCCTTTGATTCTTTAAACTCATGTGTATACGTGACTTGGCCTTGATGAACTCACATATAGTTCTTTAACTTCCAACTTTATCATTCCTCTCCCTTTGAACTACCATGCATTTTTCAAAACAGTCTGTCACATCTATAAACACATCCTGTTTTTACCTTTAACAAGTAGATTTTCATCAAGAGATAACTTATCAAGTAGGTTTCCATGCATCAAATAGGTTGTCATCAAGGACAACTCATCTGATAGGTTTATGTTAAGGACACCACCTAATTCATGATGCCAACAATCTCCCCCTTTGGATTTGTTGGAAACCACTTTGGCATTTGGTCACTGCAACCTATAAATACATCAAGCCAAACACCAAGCTCTTCAGAACATCAAGCTACTCTCCAAAGACCAACCCAAACACCAAGTTACTTTCCCCCCTTGACATGAAGGACAAAGGGCTGACCAATGTTGAATGAAGACTTCCATATCTGAATTGCTGAATATGAATGTTGACCATGCTCCCCCTGAGCACATGTTAAATTCTCTAATCATGCTCCCGCTAAGAACATGCTGAATTATCTGATCATGCTCCCACTAAGAACATGCTAAATTCTCTGATCATGCTCCCCCTAAGCACGTGCCAAAATATTTGACAGATGTAAAATGAAGTACATGACTCTATGACACATAGAACTTGTCCTATCACCAAAAAATTACATCAATCACCCAATCATATTGGGTTTGTACATTTGAAATCATTATTACATCAACTTCCCAAACACAGTGGGGTTCCAAAATTCATCATATGTACAAAAGGACTTGACCAAAATAGTACATACATGGCTGAGTACATCATAGGTCTTTATATGACCTTTACATAAAATGAAATTTATAAAAAAGACCAAAGACATAAACAAGACCATGATAGTTATCAACAACTATCATGCACCATATATGATCTGCACCATAAGCATCTGTCAGTGACATCAAGAACAACAACCTGTATATGTCTATGATCAATTCGTAAGATAAGACAATGTAGCTTTAATATCATCAACCTGTAACTAAGTATTCCACATACATATTTTCATATATATCTGCTATCAACTCATCCTCTTGACCTTATTAAGATCAACTTGCTCTTTTTCCTTAGTAGAATATGCCTTAATCTATGTTCATAAAAAACATAGCCTTTCATGAATCAACTAAGCATATAACACATATTTCATTAAATTTGGAAATTCTTTTTTACAATGACATCAATATAATTGAGGATTTTGGTTATTTTGAAATTCTAGTTTGATCACTTAATTCCAAATTTAATGAAATATGTGTTATATGCCATATCTCCAAGTAGTAATGCCTATATCTTCAAAAAACCATTCACATCATATCATATACATGTGAAAGCACCATAGTCATCATCCATGACCACAACACCATCATCAAATCAGCGTAGCAAGAACTGCATGCTATTTCCACAACAACCCTCAATATATCAACCATGTATAATCACTAGGGAGTTTTCTAGCATCCCATATATGATAAGAATCAACCATGATAATAAAGATATGTGAGAACCAAGCCTATCATCATAAGGTAAGATAGGAAAAAGTATTCATCATTCATTATCATCATCATTATGTGACTAAGTAAGTCCTATCTCCAAATAGCCATGTCTCCATGAAACCCACAATAACACCATTCTCTTGGCCAATTTTCTTCATAGAAGATATTTTATACCAACATCATACCAATATGAAACTTAAGTAATCATCCATGTGAGCCTTATCTATAATGTATCCATCATAGAGATAACAATATGTATCTTGCTTATCATCAATGAGAAAAGGAAACCATGAGCTCACAATCATTTGTCAAAATTTCTTGATACCATCAAAAGAAACAATCCTCAAATAATATTTCATGTAAAAGCCAAGAAATATACAAATCATCATCCATAACTGAACCATATGAAATAATGAGTGACACTTGTCATTATCAAATAATGAAGTTGTGTACTGAAGCTTTGTTTTTATCCTTGAACTTATGAAGATCACCATGTAAGAAACATATCATATGTATTATATGCATCATCAAAAGAATCATCCATAAATCTGATCAGTAACATCAAAACAACTATTTTTCTCAAGCAATATATAAGTATCATCTATGATTTCATCATAGGCAACCCATGACCATAACATAGCATGATGCATAATTTAAGCACTTCAACAACATAACCATCATCATAATTGATCAGAATCATTACGTACCAAGGACTTCTAAAGTAAACATAATGCCAACAATGCATTATTAGAAGCATAGTAAATGACCCCCCTGAATCTGTGCCAACTATTCACTGTCATATTTGATCATTTCATATATCAGTAAGAATCATCAACCAGTTATGCATCAAATAATCAACAACTTATGAGGGCCAAAAACACTTATAAATAAAATCAACAAACTGTAATCATCAACCACCAAAATAGAAAAGACAATTGATAATTGACTAATTCATATCAGACCCTTTTCCTGAGTCTGTCCCACTATTTCTTCATCAAACTAAAATATATGCGATTGTGCAGTTTATAACTCATGTATACATGCGACTTGTCTTCATAATATCCACATATGGAAAGTGGAATATTGAAATTTGACACCTTCAACTCCCCCTGCGTCTGTTCTGACTGTAATTGGTCCTAGAACTTTTGCTGAAACATCAGTTCCAAGAATAACATTACCATGATGGTTCTTCATGAGAGACTCCATTTTACTCTTATCTCTAGTCATGTGATGAGAACATCCACTATCTATGTACCATTCATCTTCATCTTCGAATGAGTAGAGAGCAAGGCCACACTTTATATAATATTCCTTTTCTTTCTTATTGGTGGATCCATATTTTTTAGATTTTCTGATATCAATGTTCTTATCTGGTTGATTACCATATTGTCTATGGTGATCCCTAGACTTGTTCCTGCTCTTTTGCTACATGCCCAAATTTGTCACAAGCACAACATCTTATATGTTTCATATTTCTTCTATAGAAATCAATGGCTTTCTGACCAAACATATTGCAAGAAAAACAATATCCCTTAAGGTACCTAGAAGATGATGATCTTTCTGTGAGATGTTATTAGCTTGAAACATTATACTTCTGCAACTAGCTCCAACATGTCCTAAATTATGACATATAGAACATTCAACATTATTGATCAGAGGAAAATATAAATTAACACTTCTATAGTTAGGAGTAAATGATTTCCTTTGAAGACTTTCTTTCCTTGGTTGTTAATGTGGTTGAGTTCTTATCTCCTTATTGAGCATTTCAGATTTTGCATTAGAATTCCTTTTCCCAGCTTGTGAACTACATTCACCTTTAACAGTTTCATGAAAACCAAGGCCAAATTTGATGGAAGGAGACCTTTTACTACTAAGAATATTATCCAAAATATTAATACTATCTTGAAATCACAAAAGTTTATCCTTTTCTTCTAATTTACCTTTTAGGATATTTACCTCAACCTCATATTGATTTTCATTTTCTAGATACCGCTTCTTCATGATTTATTCCACCTTTCTTCCTTCCTCCACTTGTTGTTTTAATTTGAGAATCTCATTTTCTTGTTTTTCAAATTATTAAAGTAGTTCTTTATTCTTCTTATTTGATTTTTCAAGAGCTTCTTTTAGAGAGATGACCTCAGATTCAAGACCTTTATAGTAACTGGTTCTTTCTTTAAGTTCCTTGGTTATTGTATCCTTTTCATTCACTTGATTTCTTAATGGTGTTACTTCATCTTGTAGCCTTTGACATTGATATTCCTTTTCCTTGTACTGCTTTCTTATTTTATTTTCTTCCTCCAACTGAGTTTTTAACCTGGTAACCTCTTTTTTGTAGGTACATTCCATTTTATCAAATAGACCTTGTAGATCTCTAATTTTATATGTGAGCATTTTAAATTCTACTTCTATGGTCATTAGATTTCTTTCACTTTTACCCATAAGAGAAAATTGAGTTGTTTCATTGTCATATTCATTATCTTCAATATTGCATGAACATGGAAATGTATCAACGAAGGACCAAAAATCAGTACCCAATAATTCTTTTTCCTGATCATCTTCATTTTGAGGTGATTATGAATCTGAATATGTGCTTCCCTCTAATAGCCAATTGTCTCTAACACTATCAATGTCTCTTTGAGATGTCTTCTTCTTTTGAGGCACTTTCTTCTTTTTTCTTTCCCATGGTTTTGATGGATCTCCTTCAACTGATCAAGCTTCTTCCAAAGGACCTTCTTTGATACCAATGGTTGGGAAAAATACTGGGGGGGGGGGGTGAATCAATGTTCTCAAATCAATAACTTTTTCATTTGATATTCTGATTTATATATGTGACTTTATTGAAAGGAACCCACGTGTGTAGGCAACTGTTCTTAAGAAAACTAGTGTCCATCCACTAAACTTATGTTTTAGTTAATTCACCATATGTTTGTCTTTAGCCACTGCACCAATAGTTTATTAAACATTAGATAGACAATAAAAATGTGTTTTAGGAACAAAATAAACCATCACACATACGAAACACACATGAACACCCGGATTTACGGTGGAAACCCAACGCGAGAAAAAATCCACTTGTTGTTGTCATCTTTGTCTTCTTTTCAATATAAAGAAAAATATTTTGTACAATCTTGTACTGGTGAAAACTCATACCAGTACATAGACATCAACCTGCAAAATGCTATAACCTTCGCTCATTCTCTAACTCCTACTGGAAGGGAGCTCCAACACCCTAGGTATTGTACTAGCGTAAACTTGTACCAGTACACAGACACCAACCTGTAGAAGGCTACAACCTTCACTCATTATCCATTTGATACTGGAAGGGAGCTCCAACCCCCTGATCTGGTCGCCATCTAATACTGGCAGGAAGGTCCAACTCCCTCAACTCTGAGGACCATGTTTCATGAATTTTCATCCTGGATCCACCTGTTTCAACACATCATAAATTGTAAGCCACATTTCGCCAAATTTTCTGACTAGACCCATTATCAACACTTAAGCTCAATATAAATAATCAAACCATAACTCATCACTGTAACACAATTATCAATCTCTAACATAAATAAATCAACCAATCACTAAATCCCACTCAACTAACACTTAATAAAAACTCAACCAATCAACTGGAACAGTCAAATCACTGTAATCAAAATAGAGAACTGAAATCAGAATACTGCATCAACACACAGAATTAACCACAACCCTGATCATTCAAATGCCAAAATGTATACACTACTTCACTTAAGGCAACCCGCGTGTATACACGCTTTTTTGTAGAGAAACCTATGTACAAATCTTAATATACTGAAAACTAAAAACTTGTAAATCTGAATTAGACACAAATTTGACTAGAGATATTCTGAAATATTCTGTTAGCTTACATAGCCCTCATACAATCAGCAACATCAATAATCTTTTTAACCAATCAACATATAAACAAATTCAACTTCATCATTCAATTAGTTCTACTTCAGACATTATCACTCAACCCAGATCAATATGAGGACATCATTGACAGACAATAGAGAAACAACAACACTGGTAAGGTTGATCAATCATTTATAAACAAAATCCCTTACTTTATATACATGACTTTGAAGAAGTGAACCCGCGTGTATACGTGAATTCACCGAGACCAACCTGCATATACATCTGAAAATTTTGACCTAAAATTTCATATCTCTTGAGAACTTCATAAAGACCCAAATTATAATATTATAAGATAAAAACATGTGTCAATACTTAGATCTAGTCAATCCATGAGTAGATCACGCAATGGAAAGTCATTTTAGGTCTCATGATCATGGTCCATCATTGTATTCATTGATGCATAATTGTTTCAGATCTATTGGATCTTATCCATCATCAAACTCTTAGGTGCATACTTAGTTTAGATCAAGAAAAGCATCAAATCCCATAACATGCATATTTTCTTTAGATTTAACTATTCATAATATTTCCATTAGTTGCACACCCCATACACTTTGATCTTCACCACCTTACATAGCTTTGATTTTTTCAATACCATGGGTCAAAACCATAGTTATATCAATGGTATTCTTTGATGGGATCAATATCCTTTGTTGCGCTCATTACTATGGGCCAATACTATGGTAAAGATCCCTGGTATTTAGAATGCAATGGTGAAAAAAATGTATGTTCCTTTGCTTCTTTAAACTCATGTGTATACGCGACTTGGAATTAATGAACCCTCATATAGTTCTTGAACTTCCAACTTTATCATTCCTCTGCTTTTGAACTACCATGCATTTTTCAAAACACCCTCTCACATCTATAAACACATCCTGTTTGTACCTTTAACAAGTAGATTTTCATCAAGAGATAATTTATCAATTAGGTTTCCATTTATCAAATAGGTTGTCATAAAGGATAACTCATCAGGTAGGTTTCCATCAAGGACAACACCTAATTCATAATGCCAACAATTGTAACTACTCTTTCTAAAAGAAAGCACGTAGTTTCTACAACTTGTTTATTTCTTGTTTGAACTTTTGTTGTTGTGAATTTCATATGAGGGTATCAATTCATTGCATTAATTAGTATAATGTTTTTATACTAAGACATTGTAATGAAATGAATTATAACTTGGTTTACTCCCATTCTAGAAAAAGTGCCTTCAAGTAGGAGTTTTATTAAAACACCCATGGAATTCCCTAAGGGAAAGAAACCTATAGAACAAATGAATCATTTGCAACAGACACCTATTACAATAGAAATATATTTAAAGGAATACATTTTATATATCTAGACACCTCAAACAAAGGTGGAACAACCAAGACCTATTTTCAAATACATTAAAGACATCACAAGTGCTTAAAACTCTTCTCCATGATGAAGGGAGGTGTATCAAAAGGTTTCATATAGAAAAATATTTTTACATAATACCTCATATTAACCTTTTTTTTTATTTGTAAGTAAAATATTTATATTATATATGGAAAAAATTACATTCATGAGAGTTATGTGGCACTATAAAATCTATCCATGATCATGTTCTAGAGTCTAAAAAACAGAGAAATAGATAGAAGTAGGAGGAGGCATCTACCCATTAATGAGAAACTAGAGGTCCTCCTAAGGACTACAAAACCACATTAAAAAACCATAAAACCAAATTATATATGGAAACTAAAGCGAGGTTACAAAAGGAAACATTAGAAAAAACAGAAAGAGGTGGAAGCATATGAGCATCATGGCCATGAGGAGGGCTACCTTGGGATTTGCATGAGATCCAATTAGTTTATGGGAGGGACTTCCTATACCATAGGACAAGGCTTGTAGTAATCAATGCAATTGAGAAGAGGGTGCACCATTATATTTCATTGGATGGAAGACGTTGTGCACATTGCAATTTGATGGAGAGATGAGACTCCTCAACTAGTGTGGTGACCAGTTCAACTGTTGGAGGGACTCATTCCAACCTGACATGCCTTAGGATCATTGTGGATCTTGCAATGATTTAGTGAGGGACTACATTATAGATCACGCAACGTTACTATCTAAGGTTGAGAGATCTAAGGAGAATATGCAATTGTGTTCATTGAGGGTGACATTGAGCCTTGAATTTTCATTCCCAAAATCTTAGCAATGCATTGGTAGGTCAACTTGGCATGGTGCAGGTGGGATTCCATATCTAAGACATTTACTTCCAATATATAATTCATATTACCCTGGTCTTTGAAGTAACAATCGAAGAGGTTTCTTAGGGCCCAAATATGATCACTTGTCATCCTGAATTACTGTGCCTTTACATCTACAAGCATTCGACAGAAACAATAGGGGATGTTGCATTCAAAATGGTCATATCCTTGCCCATACCTACATTGGAGGTGAGGTTTTTCTCTGCCATTACCTCCTCTACATGGGAAACCCTACTTGCACACCATGGTTGTTCTTAAACTAGCCTTCAAAATTCTCACCAGAAAAAAAAGGTTCTGCTACAAATATTAGCTCCCAACTCCTTAAACAAATTTCAAACTCCCTCCTTCTCTAGAAATTAACAACAGACTACTACAATGGAAAATTCCATGTGCTTGGAATTTCAATATAAGTTGGAGGTCCTCTCACTAGGAAGTAAGATGAATCTACACACTTGTAGTCCACCATAAATGCTAAGATATGGTGGGTTTTTCACCACCTTCATTTCCTAATCCCGACATGCATTGGAATATGAGCCCATGGTGCCACCAAAGGCCTACTATGTGAGAACCGGCGAGAGTATTCATGAACTTAGCTAATGTTCTCGGTCTGACGTCCATCACTTGGATTTTAGGGTAATACCTAGTCATGGATACGATTTCTTATAAGTTATATGTCTTCCTAGCTCATGAATGTAATCTACAATACAATTTTTTTCATGAGAGTAAACCTAAGTATTAATATCTCAAAGTCCCTCCTTCATGTACATTATTAATTTTTTAAGGAAAATAAGAGAGATTATAAAAAAATTTGTGATACAGTCTCCCCTTTGTGAGTGATAATATTGTTAAAATTTTATATGGTGGTAAATAAACTGACCCCAAAAGGAATATGGATCAATTGCATAGGGGTCATATCCTAGTGATGAGGATGAACTTTATGTTCGAAACTAGATCATTACTGGGGGGGGGGGGTGGTGAATCAATAGTGATGGAAATTATAAAATTTTCACCAATTAAATAATATTTATACCATGCCTAACTAAAACACATAAATAGAGATCAGAGCATCAAACATAAAACATAAAGCATACAAAAATTCAACACAAGGGACACAATTATTTATGGTGGAAAACCCTCCTCCACGCAAAAAAGCACCTTTGCTGTTGTTGCATTGGTCAAAATATTTTATTATATTAAGAAAATTCTTTGCATATAGATTCAATTGGATAATATAAAATGGATATCTCATTCTCAAGGTATCTACGAAC
This sequence comes from Pinus taeda, assembly GCA_000404065.3. NCBI lineage: Eukaryota > Viridiplantae > Streptophyta > Pinopsida > Pinales > Pinaceae > Pinus > Pinus taeda. The sequence continues at coordinate 52,786 of APFE031649171.1, read as the reverse complement.
AACCATCCATGAGAAGCCAACACGACCAACGAGCCTCACCTAGTTTATTTTGAACTATCCAACCACCATGGGATGGACAAAACTACTCCCTATATTGACTTCGCCAGAGTACTCTAACTCCACTCCTCTATGTGGTTCTCATTTCATACATTTTCAGACTAGAACCAAGAACTTCTCAACATGAACACCACAAAACTTTAAACGAGTGCACCCACTTGAAATTTGAGTAAAATCATAGGGAGATAAGTTGAAAATACGAGTTGAAAAAGCATTTTTTTAAAACCTTTTTACCTTTTTACTCCGAAATGGTGAATCATCCACCATGGTTGAAATAATAATATTGAATCCCATTGGTTCTTATAAAGTTGAATTTGGTTGTACATTTTTGTTTTGAGGCCAATTTTTTACCTCAAAAATTCTCTAATGGAAAACTCAAAAAATTGAGCTCAGGACTGCCTCTAGCTTCTAACACTCCTTGCTCAACACCTGTGGACTCTGCAGGAAATCATAAGACTATTTGAAACTGATTACATATTCCAAGAGCCTCTTCAAAAATTCAAGGACATGAAGACCATTTTCTACTACTACTCTGCCAAACTCCTCACCAATATCAACACATCTAACACTTGTAGCAGCCCAACAACATGTCCAAACACCTACAATGCCAACAAAAACATGTCTAACACCTGTATCAGCATCATCAAGCAATACAAAAAATTTCAATGCTTGTAGAAGCATCTACAACACATGTAGCAACATCTCCAATGCTTCCAACACCTATAGAAGCGTCTCCAACATATGTAGTAACTTCTCCAACACCTGCAACAACAACATCAAGTCATTTAACTGTTTCCATAACCTATAGAGGCATATCCAACACTTGAAGAAACATAAACATATAACATACCATCATAACATGCCCTTCCTCCATCTCTACTTAGCCTCCAAAACCTGCACTAGGTCATAATGCGGTAGGTCATGTCATAACCATCTTGACATCAATACCAACCAACAAGACCAACAAGATGATCACTGCAGAAACCCAAACAGTCATCAGGAGAACTACCAACGTTGTGCATCGTAGTCATCAAGATACTACCACCATTAGGTTGACCTAAGGAATATGATGAAAAATACTAAGGCCCTATTGACACCAGTGCAAACACTACAATACCAACACTTTGATGAGGTATTAAGGGTTTTACTTGTGAAATTAACAATTAAAATACAAATTTAAGTGTCACATTTATTTCCTAACCTAAATTGAGGCACAAGAATTTGAATAGAGATGAGATAAATCATGCAGAGCTCATATTCATGTGATGAATGTATAACCATATTCTTCCACAAAATGAAAATATTTACTAATTCACCTCATCCTTCTATCAATAGAGTGCAAAAACAATTTCATCAATGTTAATCCACTGGTCCAACAAGAAAAACATTCAAACTTCATGAAGCACGTTAGATCAAGGAAACTTACCTCACACAGCCTCACCTTATGAAAATTTGTATCTTCATGCTCACCTAAATTAAGTGTAATTCTACTCATCAAACCACCAATCTATTCCCCCCCAGAATATTAGAGTGTTGACCTGCTAGGTCCCTATAATACTAGTGATTCCTCCATTACTATTGTCATTGTATCCCTTATTGTTATTGTTGTGCCGCTATTAGACCCATATTGTTATTTTTGTGCCCTTATATTATTATTGTTAGGTTGGCTTTGGTTATATTGTGACCCCTTAGACTCCTATATATAGAAAGGAGGTTTTGTCATTTGTATCATCCAAGAATTGTTCATTTGTGAATGTAAAGGAGGTTGCCCCCTCGAAGAGGCTGAATTCTAAGGTGTAGATCTTTCTTTTCTATCTTTTTGTGAGTTGGTTTCATAACATTTGGTATTAGAGCTTTGGATTCTAGGGTTTCATTGCTCCAAACAAGTCATCGTGGAATTGTCGCTATACCTTTTTCGCTACAAAGTTTCAGAAGGTAAAAAAAACCCATTTGAGAAGAAATCGGTCTGAAACTTGAGTCTAAATTTCAGATCTTGTCTCGCTATATTTTTGGAGCTATGATCTGATGAAGTTATGATTTTTGCAAGCTCCAGAATTTCATCTCAAACAGGTCATCGTGGAAGTTTTGCTATAATATTTTTTTCTACGAAGGTTCAAACTCTGAAATTAAAACCATTTGAGCCAAAATAGTGATGAAGCTAGGGTCCGAATTTTAGATCTTGTCTCGCTAATTGTTCAGAGATATAATCTGAGGAAGTTAGGGTTTTTTCATACTCTCGAATTACATTCTAAACAGGTGACTTGGGAAAATCGTCATAACTTTTTCTCTGAGCATCAGATTGAAATTCGTAAGAAGCTATAGAAAGAGGATGGAGTGTACTACTCTGTATATTGTATTTAGGTCTGAAGGTTGACACAGTAACACATGGCACTTTGTACAAGTTTTCTCTGCTGAACAAGTATATAATCAGGTCATCTTGGGAGGTGGGGCATAACTCTTTCTTCGAGAATCTAATTTCGATCAAACTAATGGCATTGGAAAGAGGGCATAGAGAAGTATTGTAGGTCACAATTTCAGACCTTGGAGATCCGAGATGACAAATTTACATTTGTTAAATATCAAGCTCCTACAAAGTGAAAAAATGTGTGTAGTTTTTTAATTTTTTGCGTAAGTTTGGTTTGAAAAATTAGTTTGAAGGAATTCAAAGGGCATAGTGAAGCATTACTATTAGTAATTGATGCCCCGAAGAAAGAAAATTGAAACACCTTGTAAGAAAACTCAAAGATCTAGCATGAATCATGAAGAAGAGGAAGAAATGCAACATGATATATCAAAATTATGAGACCAAGTGCAACAAATTTCACTCACACAAAAAGTAACAAAAGCTAAAAAGGATGGTTTAAAGAAAGATGTAGACACTGAGATGTATGGCGTGGAAGCTAATATGGATGGTTTAAAGAAACATATAAGTTAAGATTAATGATGTGGAAGCTAAGATGGATGGCGTGGAAGCTAAGATGGATGATTTAAAGAAATACGTGGAAGCTAAGATGAAATATTTGACAAAATTTCTACAAGAAATGCTTACTAATGGTGAAAGGGTAGTAAAGGAAACACATGATGAGAACAAAATAAATGTTAATCATGATTTCATAGACTCTAACATTGGATCGAAGAACCACCATGTTCCAAAGATCGATATGAGGAAGTTTGATGGCAAGGATCCCGCAACATGGATATTACAAATGGAGCAATTTTTCGATCTCAATAATGTGCAAAACACACAAAAGGTACGTATTGCAACTTTATATTTGGAACCAAATCAGATTGTATGGTATCAATGGCTTTGCTCTCATAAACAAATTATCACTTGGGCAATTTTTACAGAAGAATTGACAACACATTATGAGGATACAAAAAGTAACACTTTTTTGTGCCAATTGATAAGTCTCAAACAAAAGGGTTCAATAATGGAGCACATTGAGGAGTTCCAAAAAATGAACATAAGGGTAATAAATATTCCATAGGAGCATAAGATTGATGTTGGCATTATGATTCTGGTTTGGTTCTATGGTACAGGTGTTGTACTTATGGCAACTCACTCATGTGGCAAATCTCAGTTCAGGCACTCAAAATCATGGAAATTAAGATACCCGCAGGTAATCCTAGAAGAAGCTGTGGACCCGCAGGTACGCCGACCAAGGAGTACAGACATGCACGCAGGTTCTCCGTTCATTAGGTGCGGACTCCAGTTTCACTCTCTCCAATGCAGAAAAGTGCATGCACGTGGTATTTAGCCTGACCTATGGTTTTGGTCCGTGGTTTTGCATCTACAAATATTGATCCAAGGTATTGGGTTCATGGTATTGTGTTACTATGGTTTTGGACTGTGGTATTGTGAAAGGCTTGCCTATGAAAAGGAAAGGAGATCTCTTGGCCAAACACTTGTGAAATTTGAATATCTTAAGATCTGAAATTTTGGGTGATTGATTTTAAAAGCTAGATCTAAATCAAGGAGAAAAATTAAGGTGAATCTATTGATAAATCGTGATCTCTCGGGCACATGAGCAGATCTCTGGATCTGACTGATTGTGGCACATTGGAGGACAGTTAATTTGGCCCTAATCAGAAGTCCGCAGGCGATCCGAAGGAGCAGTGCGTGGGGTACGCAGTGCAGAAAAAGGCTCAGTGCGAGGTACGTAGTACCAGAAAAGGCATAGTGTGGGCCGCACGCAGCGCTGAAAAAGGAGAAGTGCGAGGTACGCAGTGCGAGAAAAGGCACAGTGCGGAAGTACGCTGTCTGTCAGACAGTGAGAGTGCGGACCTGAAAAGAAGTACGCAGAGCAGAAGAACCACCAGTGCGGATCTGCGCAGTTTAGACTCAGAAGAGCTACGGATATTCGCAGGCCCCTCTTGGTGAAGTTGCAGACTTATCTTGAAACTTTTGTTGACTATCTTTTATCTATTGCAGCAGAATTCTGGGTTTAGATTTCTGGTATTACTTTTCTATTTACAGCATTTTGAAGTGTTGGGTGATTCATTGGTCAATTGTATAAGGAGATTGGGTGATTTGTATGTACTTGATGAATATTTGATGTCCATGGATTCAGTTTGAAAATTCATGAAACGTGGTCCCTAAAAAAGTAAAAAGAGCAAAAGGGGTTGTTGCTCCCTTCCAGGAGAAATTGGAAAACGAGAGAGGGTTGTAGCTCTCTGCAGGTTGCAGCCTACGTACTGGTAAAGGACTGCACCAGTACAATTGTAAAAGAAGTTTCTAATTGAAAGAAGATAGAGACATATTGCAGCAGGTGGTTTTCACCCACATTGGGTTTCCACCTTATATCTGGTGTTTCTTGGTGTGATTATCTGTCTTTCTTGTTCTTGGTCATTATTATATGGTACTGACATACAATCGAATGATCAATATCTGAAGAATAAATTAAAGTATAAATCTGGAAGGTATATTGAAAAGAATTTAATACTGATTCACCCCCCCTCTCAGTATTATTTCCAACAATTGGTATCAGAGCAGGTCCTTCAGAAGAAGCTTGATCGCTTGAAGGAAGATCTATCATCATGAGCAACTAAGAGAGGGAAGCATCAATCAAGGCCACCGGTTTTTGATGGGACAAACTTCAATTATTGGAAGGTAAGAGTTACTGCCTATCTTTAATCTCTTGGTACAGAAGTTTGGGACATTGTAGAGATAGGCTATGCTTTTCCTTCAGCTACTCCTACAGATGCAGACGAGAAAAAGAAGTATGAAACAAATGCAAAAGCAGTCAGTACCCTATTAGGATGTATATCCCAATCAGAATTCATGATGGTAATGCACTATAAATCCGCAAAAGAGATATGGGACAAAATTGTCACGAGCTATGAAGGAGATGAATAGGTAAAGCATGCCAAACTTCAAACTCTCAGGATTCAGTATGAGACTCTCAAGATGTATAAT
>APFE031649171.1:5163-40449 GCA_000404065.3 Pinus taeda | reverse complement strand
CCATAGCCCAATGGACTGAAAGCTCTCAATCTTGCCCTTAGTTTGTGGATTCCACCATTTTCCCAAAACAAACTCTTGAATCTATAAATAGCCTAAAACCTTCCAAGAACAAAGATAAATCATAAAGAGAGAGCCCTCTCTGGATGCAGATTGGCTAGATTCTGCATCTAAAAGGTTGGTTTGTGGTTACCTCGGGTATACTTTCCTCTTACACAACTTCTAGGAAAACCTGAGTGATAACATTATCCACGAATCCTAGGGATTTCTTATCAAGCCTTATATACTGTTAGGGTTTACAAACCCTAGTATTGCAACTTTTATCTAACCTTTTTCATATTTAAGTTTTCTTTCCAAAATCCAATTGCCAAAAACCATAAAATCTATAGGAGATGAAATAAATCAAGGACGTACTAGGGTTAATATTCAATTATATATTTTGTAGGGAAGCATATCTTAGGTAGAAGCATATGCAAGGAATCTTTGAAGGTTCATGTCATCAATAAAACATCCTACTTCTAAACGCATTCTAAAGTAAAATGAAATATCTCTAAAAGAAACATAGGTCCCATATTCAATACAATGTATAACACTTCAGTTTGCCAAATAATTTTGGCACAAGTATGAAAATTTCACATAGTTCATCCCTGACATGCTTTATTAGATTTCTTGTACAATTACCGAAGATACATTTTGAAAAAGATGATTTCTTCAAGCCTTATCGAGCTATGGATTAGTTACCACAACAATCAAAATTGGGTCAGGTTGGATTCCTTAACTCCCATGCACTTGACATTTCTATAAATCACAACAAGGATTGATTTGCATTTCTGATGGTCATTGGATCATATTTCTTGATGGGAAGGTGTGCATTATAAAATCCTCATCTTCTCACTCGACGTGACACATCGACCATTGGATGGAATGAGTGTGGGTCATATGATTGCATTGAGAGTTAAAATCCCACTGAAATGTGTGTGAGTTTAGGGGCGATGTGCCTTATTAGCCATAAGATCGAAGTATTTATAGCCACTTGATTATATTAGATGCAAAGATGTGAGTAGGTTAATGATGGTTGAAAAATTCGATGGGAGGGGCTAGCCCCACCACTTGGTTGATGCGGAACCATGATATTAATTATTGGTCACAAATGAATTCTTGAAAAACCGCCCCTTGATGGGTCTGATACTACCTATTGAAACCTGGGATCCCACTTCTGTGAATTTCGATTTATTTTTAACACCGCATTAATGGTCATATTTAAGATGAATATTCATCAGATACAAGAGGGGCCATTGGATTCCCCCTGTATTGTGTCTAATTTAAAGCTTGGTTGTTGGATAAATGTCAAGTTTCCAACATAGAATGTTTGGAAGGGTTCACTGAATGTACAATGCAATCGTCGAACGCATAATGGTAACATCAGATTATTATTTCATATTTCTGATGACGACACATTAGAAAGCCTTAGTTGGATGCATAGCTCAACCTCTAGTTCATCGTTAGATTTTCTATTGAATATCCAATGTCCTTCATCTGTTTCTTATCATAAAATTTGTGGACTGTCTAATAGAACTCTGTTGCACATCCGATGAATGTTGTGTTGGATACTGGACAAATTATTCATCTCCCATTTTTCATTTTTCTGAATATAGGCTAGCATATTTTCTATTGAGAATCCAACACATTGTTGTTGGAATCTTATCGTTGAATTTGTGGAATGTCTGACTAGTTGCCATTGGCTATTCGATAGAAAATTCATCAGATACTCGATAGAGATTATGTTGTTTATCTTACTAAACGCTAGAATTGGAGAGACGACGACAACTTGTCCCATCATTTAATCGACTGAATTGCATTGAAGGGGTTGGAAAATGAGGCCTATTGGAGTCACGATAGAAACTTGTTGAACATTCAACACTATGCCATCAAATTTTAGTGCACAATGTTATAGTTCATATTTATTTGAGCCAAAGATGGGGGTTTTGGCTAGAGTTGGAAGCAATTTTAGGAAATAAATTGGTTTCCATATTTTTTAACTTCCTATTACACATAGGATACATAGTCATATCCATGCTTTCAATGGCATTAAGAATTTCTTTGATTAGGAGGATAGGATATGGAGTATTTCCTTTAATCTTGAGATTTTAGGTTATAAATTACTTTCAGATCTATTTTATCTTTGTCCATGACTCTTTGGATATATTGCAACCCCAAACTTTGTATCCTTATAAAATAAAAAGAGAAATATGAGTCTCAAAGAGGATTTTTTTACTTCCATATTCATAGTTTTGGTGACTTACAATTGTTTTCAATCCCATAATGATCTTTCCCTCCTTCATCTATCCCTTTCTGAATGTTATAATTCTAGTTGAGCTTCTAATAGTTATTAATTCCTAGATATTTGTTTGAAGGAATTTCATCCAAGTTATTGTTTTCATATAAGAAAGGTATCATATGTGATATTTCTAGATTTATTATTAAGATTTTAATTTTGTATGTATTCACATTATACCCATCTTGGATAAATATTGGATTTTTTTTTTTCCAAGATCATAATGGGTCCTTGCTAAAATAACAATATCATCAACATTAGGAGAGGATTACTTACTATATTGGTAAGCATCGGGCCAACACATCACGCATCTTCCAAACACTCTTATAGCTTATCATTGCTATATGCAAAAAAAGTGTAGGGAATAAGGGACACCCTTGCTTGAATTTAATACTGCATTTAATTTCTTCCTACCAACACTTTGTGGTCCTAAAATTTAAATAGCAATCTAATGTAGAATTTTTACAACAACCTCAACTCGAGAGGAACCATTATCTTTATGAAATTCCTCTGCAATAATATTTAGAGTAACAAGGTGGTCCATAATTGAATGATATCTCCTAAACCTTGTTTAGATTTTAGTTCTTTTACCATTTCTTTCAACCATAGGATAATCTTCTTTTCTAAAATTATTACACATAACTTGGATTAAATGCGTCTAATCATAATGGTCCTATAATTATAGAGAATGATTTTACCATTTTATGAGCCTTGCACCTTAAAAGTTACAGGAAACCAATAATTATAGTTCTCTTCACAGGGAAAACCTCCTTTTAAAATGAATACAATTTACAAGACAATATTTGATGAGCCTAAGACTTGGTCTCCTTAGTCTATATACAACAATATAACAATAGAAATTTAATCACTTTATTAACAATATAAATTTCTAACCTACATAACAATATTACAATATAAATGTAATCAATATCTAGGGTTTAATAAGGGGTTTTAATGTTAAAATGGGGCTTATAGGGCTTAACATGCCCCTCCCCTTCAAGTAAGTGTTATCCTCAATACTTGACTATATGCATCTGTTTATCTTAGCAATATTTATTTTCTTCTTTACACTAATCAAGATAAAGAGATAATTTTTATTTAATTTTTAAGATTTGGATTGATAACCTCATTATAATATCTTAATTTCCTTTTTCTCTCTAACTCTTTATAATACCACAATTTCTCCTTAAAATTTAAGGTAATAATTATTTTTAATATTATATTTATTCTATTAAATGGTAATTTCCTTTATCTCCAAATGGTCTAGCCAATATTGGACATCCTTACATCTTCACTTGAGCCAAAAGTGGTTTTGGCTAGATTTTGAAGCAAATTTAGGAAGTGTTGTTTTACATGTTGTTTAACCTCTTTTTTGACATTAGATAGTTGGTCATAGCCATGCTCTCAATCGGGGAAGGCTTTCTTTAATGATATGATAGGATGTACTTCTATTATATTTTGTATTATTTGTTATAAATAATTTTTGGATCTCTTCTACCTTTCTCCATGACCCTTTGGAAATATTGCATCCCCAAACCTCACATCTATATAAAATAAAATGAGTAATGAGAGTCTCAAAGATGAATTTTTTTAAATCACATATCTAAATACATGATTATTTACAATTGTTTTCAAGTCCACAATAATATTTGAACCTTTCATTAATTTTTTTTGACTGCTATATTTCCAAATGAGAGTGTGATAATTATCGATTTCTGAGGTATTTATAGTAAGGAACTTCCAACAGGTTATTGTTGTCATATACAAAAGTATAATATGTGATAATTTTGGGTTAAATTATCATGAAACACATTTTTTATGTTAAAAATTATACCCATCTTGGAATATAAATCTTTGATGCATCTTACTTTCTTGCAAATATCATAAGGACTATTGGAGGATACCCATATTGGAATATTAATCTTGGAGGATTCTCAATTGCTTTCCAAGATCATAAAGATTCCTTACCAAAAGGAAAATATCATCAACCTAAAGAATAAGAGTGGTACTATACTGGTGGAACGTTATACCATACCACCTACTTCCTCCAAATACTATTCTAACATATCAATGTATATGCCAAAAAGAGTGGGGGATAAGGGACACCTTTGTTTGACTCCAATATTGCAATTAATTTTTTCCAACAAGCCTTTAGCGATCCTAAATTTGGAAACAACATTCCCCTACAACCTTGTTATGACAACCCTAATATCAAAATGAACCTTTATCAATTTTAAACTCTTTCAACAATTTATCATAAATATAATACCTAAATAATTTTTAAAGTCAACAAAATAACATATAACACCTTACACCGAGTTCTTACCTTATGTTTTCAATTCCTCTTCTTCTCATCCTTCAAATGTTTTTCCTATAATAATTTTGTTTTATAAATATATTCTTTCTTTCATGATTTTCTTTAAAATTTTACAAGACATACTTCCACCCCATTATACAATCAACACAATTGTAATGCCAATAATTGAAAATTTGTTCATGATTCTATTCCATTAAGAGAGATTTACAACATGTATCACATACTAGCATATCCATATAAATTAAATGGTTGGTAAAAATTGATAGACATCAAAACACTTACCTCATAATACATCTCACATTTCCAAGATTTATTTTTTTATAAGAATTAGCTAAATTATAACTTCATTTTAAATGTTTATTATTGTTATTATTATTAAATTATTATATGAGTCAAACATATATACAATTGAAAAACATGTTACAAGATTATTAACGATGAAGATTCACCTTTAGTTTACCACAGAGATTGTTAACATGTAATTATGTTTTATCAAAATATCATAGGCTAATACCATGGCTTACTAATACCACATGCTTGACAAACAATAACTCATGTTCATATGACACATGTTCCTATTTTTTTTAATTAATCAATTTAATTAAAAAGAATAAATGACATAACTACTTTTGAGATAAATCTCAACTTTTAATTGTGGCTACTACAAAGAATATTCTAAAATATATCATGAAGTTAAATCCCCACCACCCACTTAATAATTATTGATAATTGAATTAAAATTATGGAAGCCCTATTGCAAAATATACATGCCTATCGATGTAATAAAAGGAAATACATATTAAAAACAAGAATTTATTAAAATGTATTAATTATAAGAAGAAACTGGGTGGGGAGGATCACAATCATTCCTCCAACCATGAGAGATAAATTGAATTGATTGTTATAAAATATTTTATTTAAAATGGATATCAAAATAATTTATTTATAAAAATTGAAATGTGTTTTAATCATAAGAATTTTTTATTTCCAATTGTTTTTTAATATAAATGATATTGAATATTTTATTTTATTTTATTTATAGATGTTATAAGAATTTTTTTACTTTTGATTATAATTCAGATTGGATAATTATATTGTTTGTCATCCATTTCGATTATTTTAGAGTGGAAAAAGTGGAGGAATTGACACACATGAACATTTTTACTGGCATGACCCGGTTTGGAAAATTGGGGTCTAAAACCTTTTGGGGGAATTTTGAGGCATCAAATGACATTTTTTGAGGGTATAGTTTTTCGTTCTAGTGCGACGCCATCTTTCCATTTTCTACACATACATCCAAGGGCGCAAAAATCTCCTCAATCGGAGTCCATATGTAAAAGCTATGCCACTCTAAAGTTAACCTTCCTGTTTTGGCCACCACAATTCAAGAGGATGCATTGCCAACCCTCATTATTCACATGTTCACGATGAAGAAGAATTTAAAAGAGTCCATGTTGTATGTCTACGTAAGAGTTGAAGGAGTCAAACCTAACCACTAGTAGGCTATCAGGTTGCGTTATAACAAGACCGCAAAGAGGAAATGTGTTTCCATTCTTTTCGAGCATATGTTGTTCCATAGATAAGAAGAGCAACCAAGATGGATAGGGGGAGAGCACATAGAGATTATTTGTGCACTGCGGTATCCCACAAGACACAATCCTTACTTCTTTATACTAACAACCATTTTTTATTCAAAGAAAGAGAGTAAAGTGGCCTCATGTTCCATTTGGTTTTTCTCCCTAAAGAGTTTCCCATGATATAATTTATGTCAATCGTGGTTTTTGAGTTTTTATTTCACTATTTTCTATTTTTTGCATGATTATAATTTTCATGCATACGCATTAAACAATAATTTACAGATACATAAATCTAGAGAAATAAACCCTCATAGTGTAGATTTTGGATTTTTATGTATAATTTATTAGATTTGTTGTGATGAATTATTGAGTGGAATATCTAGGGAATTGTACGGATCATATTGGTATCATAGTAGGCTTCTTTGGGCATATTATGGATATTTGTAAGGGATCTAGATAGACTAAGCTAAAAGTCATAAAACGTGAATCAGTGTGGATGAATTTGTGAATAACCCTCGTCATCCTATAAAGGAGAGGTTTTCACGGAAGGAAGCATAACTAGTAGATATAAATCATAATGTGAATCTCATATTAGGATAATAAAAGGTTCTAACATAGAGGTAATATTAGAGGGGAAATCATAATATTAGGAAGAAATATAGATCAAGCTAAAGAATGGACCCAAAAAAGATCAAATAATTTTGATTTACGTGAACAATTCACAATCCCCACTCAAAATGGAACCAAAGGTTGATATCAAGTCCTTCCAATGTGAGATTGAGGATTCAAATTTGAATCACTAGTTGCAGTAATTAGAAGTTTATTTCATTATCCATTATATAAAGGGAGAAAAAAATATTTCATTTGCGTGGTTGAAATTAAAGGGCCATGTCCTGACCCAGTGGGAAAGCCACATGTAGACCTTAAGGTTGGAGGGGGATTATCTAGTTACAATTTGGGAGGACTTTAAAGCCCTATTAAAGTCAAAATTGTACCCTGTTAGGTTTGTAGAGGACTAATGGATGTGGTGGCACTAATTGAGGCTGAAGCAGAGGCAAAGTGTACATGCATACACCACAAATTTAAGAAATATGGACATGATGATTGGTATATCCCAAAAGAACCTAGATGAACTCCTAAAGTATCTAGGGGGCTACATAGCCATCTACAGAAGCACGTGATGTTGTTTAAGCCAAAATCAGTGGATGAGGCTTGTGTACAGGCACAATAGCTAGAGAAAATAGTCTAGAAGAAAGGGAAATTAGGTGGATCAAAGAAAAAGGAGGCTAGGATGCCTTTAAGGAGTGGAAGAAGAAGTTGGAAGGGGAAAAGATAAAAATAAGACATCCAACAACAAACCAGTGCAAATAACCCAACAACCACTGTGACATTGACAATCATATAGAGGAGAAGTGCTAGAAGTTGCATCTGAAGCTTAACCTGAAGAAAGAAAAGAAAGATAATAATAAGAAGGATCTCATGGCCATTTACTTGAGAAAACGAGTTGAAAATATCTTGGACAAGGATGAGAAAATTGGTTGTACGTCAATGCAGAAGGAGGTGAATTTGAGTAGCCTTCAACAATAGGAAGAGAATGAAATGGCCAAACTCTTCCACATAAATTTATAGGTTAAGAATACAAATATTGATGCTCTCTTGACTCAAGATTGTAGGAAAATATTAGTGTAGCAGAGATGGTCAACAAATTGGGATTGGAATTCCGTGATCATCTAATCCCATATCCATTAAGATGGGTAAATAAGACTGCAAAGTTCAAGGTAAAGAAATAGTGAAAAAAATATTATCAATCTTGATTGCATTTATGAAGTAGAACTTGATGTATTACCCTCAATGTATGCGGAATGGTGTTTGGAAGTCCCTACATGTACACGTGGGATGAAATATTCATGCAGAGATCAAACCAATACTAACGTGTCAAGGATGAAAAATCATTCACCATAAACGTACACAAAGACATGTCAAAAATTTCATTGGTAAGTGCTAACCAAGCCAAGAAACTAATCGTTCTAGAAAGAAGTTTGTTTTACTATTTTTAAGAGAGAATCAATCTATAGAAGGGTTAGCAAGAGAAGAGAAATCCCTAGAGGGGTGTACTAAGAAACATAAACAACAACAAGAAGATTTTCTAAAAGAATACAAGAATTTGTTTTGGGAGCCTAAAGGGTAACTATCGAAGGGGGAAGTGGAACATAAGATCCAACTATTGTTGGAATCATAATTTCAAAACATTGGGTTATATAGGAAATCTAATTTAGAGAAAGGTGTTATTTGACTGAGTACATCACCATGTGAGTCATCTGTCATCATTGTGCCAAAGAAGTATAGGACTTGGCAAATAAGTATTGATTACATGGAACTGAACAAAATCATGCTCAAGAACAAGCACCGCCTACCTAGGATAAATGATTTGTTGGATCAATTATATCAAGTGAAATAATTTACCAAGATGGACTTAAAGTCTAGATATCACCAAGTTCAAGTCAAAGAAGAAGATTCTTAGAAAACTGCCTTCATAACTAGGAAAGGTTTGTATGAGTGGTCAGTAATTACATTTTCCCTATGCAATGCACCAACTATGTTTACGAGGTTAATGAATGATGTTTTTCTCTATTTTATAGATTCATTTTTTATTTGGATGATACACTAGTATATAGTCCTACCTAGGTGGAGCACATCTCACATTTGATGCAAGTATTGGAGACATTAAAGAAGCACCAATTGTTAACAAATCTAAAGAAGTGTGAGTTTTCACAACATTTCTTGGTGTATTTTGGGTATATCATAGATGGAGGAGAGTTGAAAATAGATCCTACAAAGATGGAGGCCATCATGAAGTGGCTGGTGTCTACTGATGCTTCTAAGGTTAGGATTCTTGTTGGGGTAGAATAGTGCCTGAGGAAATTCATAGCCATCATTTTAGTAATAGTAGTACCACTCCATGCGATAACAACAAGTGGAAAGAATATCCAGTGGGGAATGGGTCAATAGAGGGATTTTGATGAGTTAAATAAGAATATTAGTCAAGAACAAATTCTATCATTACCAAACTTGAAAAATACATTTTAAGTGGACATAAATGTAAGTCACATATGTTATGAGAGCGGTAAGATAATTTTCGTGCATACACAATAAATAGTAAGTTGAATATCCATAAATTTAAAGAGAAATAAACCATCAAAATCTATATTTTATACTTTTAAGTATAATTTATTAGATATGTTATGATGAACTCTGGTGGAATATCCACAATAGTTTACATATTATATTACTTTACATGGAGGTAGTTAACCATGATATAAAATATCACAAATATTTCTCAGTTTTGACTAATTTAAAGAAGAAAATTAATATTGCTAAATAATAACACACTTTTTTTTTTTAATGATGGCGAATTGGTAACTCGTTGGAGTAATATAGGAGAGGCCCAAGATCAAACATAGTGGCTTCCACTATAACACTAAGAGTATATTCAACATCATGTAATCCAGATATACTAGGAATTTATGACTTAGCAAGATTTGAGACTCCACGAGGGTGGGGGATCCTACTCCTTGAGCCTCACCACAACATGTCAAAGACATCCCTTCAATAGGATTTGAAACTAGGTGGAGGGGATAACATACCATTGTACCAACCACCATATCGTATCATGAGAAAACAAGAACAAACTCTTAAGAGTGCATAGTGATACTCAACATTGGATGATTCCCAAAACATGATGGGACTAAATAATTTGCCATGTTTGTGACACTAAGAGAATTGAAGAAGTAAAACACTTTCTCTTAAGTGTGTCCTACTTATACCCAAATTAAATAAAAATTTCAAAATATTTTTCACAATATAGACCTCCTTAACATTTGAAGTCATAAAAGGTGATGTGGAAATTATTCTCTTAATTCCTTTTGAATAAAGAAAAACAATTATAAAGAAATCCAAGTATTCTGTATGGCTTATAAATACATAATCATCACCATCATCATTAGTGGTGTGTGTATTATTTGAGGTGAAACTAAAATATTTTATTATTAAAAAATATTTTATAATATTTTTTTATATGTAATGTTGATTATCATAATTGCATTATTTTTCTATTAAATTATAAATCAATTTTCAATACACATAATAATTAATTATAATCACATAAATTCAACTGATTATAATATTATCATATTATAAAATGTATATGATTTTTAATAATCTACATTAGTCAATTCCATGATACATGTTGATTAGAATATAACTAGTTAAGATATCTTTTTAAAAATATATTATATTATATTACTTTAGTAATACATATTGATTTAGAAATTGATGATAATGAATTCCACTAAGATCAATATGGTCTATTAGACCTTAAGAACATAAGATATTACTTGGAATGATTTAGAATTTTATTTCGATGCTTGAAAATCATTAAGAGAAACATTCCAAGATCACCAAAGTGTTGTTGACTTAAAGGGTCAAGAGGATTGGAAATGTGAAAAATATTTTGAAAATTAGATCGAATGTGAGTATAACATGTAAAATATAATAGAATTTACTTTTCATCTTCAACCCTCTTAATGTCACAAAGGTGGAAGACTCTTTCATCCTATGGTGTTATGCAAATTGATCAATGCCCAATTTCACTATGAAGCTCATGAGAATTTTTTCTTATTTTAGCAATGTTTATTTTCTTCTTAACATTTCTTTTGTAAAGTTAAAATTCTATTCATCATTTAGAGTGATACATATTTTCTAGTCTTGGTCTACCACTAGGGAAACCATACTAATGGAAGAACCATAAACTCTTAACTACCTGAGTTCAATGGAAAAAATGGAAACCAAAAAATACATTAGTTCTAGTTGAAAGATCTATACTATCCAATCAAGTAGCTAAAACATACTAATACATATAAAATCAGTAAATACACTAGAAAAAAAGTAAAAGCTCATGGAGACTAAGATGAGTAAGAGAGATCAACCTCAATTGGCTCTTTTCCATGTTGTTGATAACATTTTGGGTTTTACAGGAGGTCTAGTGCTCTTCAATCCTCAACATATGAAAATCTAAGTTCTTTATGTAGATCTAGATCTCATCAAGCTTTGGAATAATCCCATCCTTAGCCTCATTCCTATCCAATAACTCTCTTCCTAGCAAGGTACTCATATCCCAATATAATTCCATTGCATATGTGTATTGATTTATCTACCCATGGAATGAACCATATTGAGAATCCATGTAGCCACCTCCATAATATGTTAGTATCCAACAAACAATTTCATGATAATTCCTAGTGAAGGATTATACATGATGGTGAGTCCACACCCCTCCTCTAACCTTGTAGTATGAAGCCCAAACCAAAAATGTGTTCGTTGGTTGGGCATCCTCACCTCCTCAAACGGGAGACAAGACTTAGTCTAGGATAAGCCTACAATAAAGGTGACAGAAACATCAAAAGATGAGTAGGGATGTAGAACAAAAGTGAAAGTAGGTTGCTAGTGGATATGAATTAGAGAGGTGGGATGCGGAGGATTAAATGCAAGCTAGAGGAGGATAACAAGAGAAAGAAATTCATAACAAGTTTATCAATGCAAAGGTAAGAAATGAAATGGCAAGGGAAAAGAGGGAAGCCTCTAGAGAAAAAAAACAAATGCATAGAGTAGGATGATTGTGCCAAATGCAGTCAAATCAAAGATGCATGTCCCATAAAATCAATTAAACATAGTGGCATCGTGACCACATCTAGGATATCATCATTCTTACTCCAAAAGAACGTTGTTAAAGAAATAATAATTATGTGGTGGTATAGTAAAATAATGGGTGAGCAAGGAAAAATCACTAAGGAGTTTAAGTCTTAATTAAACATTCATGGGGGGTGGGGGGGATACATGTCCCCTCCCATATATTTTCGGTGGGATGGGATATCTCACTGATCTTGATCTATCCCATCACCACGCACCCCAAAAATGATTTTCTTATTAACATTAGTTAGGATAGAGACATATTTTTTATTTTCATGATTTGGGTTGATCACCTCCTTATAATATCTTAGTTTCTCTTTTGCATCTAACTCTTTATCACTCCATAATTCTCCTTAAATTTGTATGTAATAATATTTTTAATATTATCCTTATTTTCCAAAATGATCTCCTCATTTATCCCCCAATGGTATAGCTAAGAATGGGCATCCTTGCGCCATCCTTATTTGATCCAAAGGTGAGGGTTTTGACTAGAGTTAGAAACAATTTTAGGAAACCCATTGGTTTCCATGTTATTTAGCTTCATATTATACATAAGATACATAGTCATAGCCATGCTTTCAATGAGGGTAAGGATTTATTTGACTATGACGATAAGATATTGACTATTTCCTTTAATATTGATATTTTAGGTTATAAATTACTTTTAGATATGTTTTATCTTCCTCCACAATTCTTAGGAGATATTGCAACCCCAAACCTCATATCCATATAAAATAAAAGGAGCACTGGGATTCTCAAATAGGAGTTTTTAATCCTATATTCAAATTTTTGGTGTATTACAATTGTTTTCAATCTTGTAATGATCTTTCCCACCTCTATTTATCCCTTTCTTAATGATATAATTCTAATTGATCTACTAATAGATATTAATTCCAAGATATTTGTATGAAATAATTTATCCAAGTTGTTGTTGTCATATATGAAAGTAATATATGTGATATTTCTAGATTTAATATCACGACTTTAATATTTTTAGTATTAAAGTTCATACCCATCTTGGAGAAATATTGGAGGATTATTGGTTTTTTTTCCAAGATCATAATGGGTCCTTGCTAAAAGAACAATATCATCAGCATAAAGGAGAAGATTAATTACTGTATTGGTAAGTATGGGTCCAACACAACTTGCACATTCAAAATACTCATATAGCTTATCAATTTTATATGCCAAAAGGTGTAGGGGATAAGGGACACCCTTGCTTGACTATGATATTGCATTTAGTTTCCTCCCACCAACACTCAATGGTCCTAAAATTGGAATAACAATCTCATATAGACTTTTCACAACAACCCTCAACTTGAGAGGAACCAATATATTTATGAAATTCCTCTACAACAATATTCATAGTAACAAGGTGGTCCATAATTGAATGATATCTCCTCAATTTTGTTTGGATTTTATCTCTTTTACCATGTATTTTAGCCAAATGATACTATTAGTTTCCAAAAATAATTACATATATTTTGGCTAAAATGCAACCAATCAAAATGGTCCTATAATTATAGTGCATGATTTTATCCTGTTATGAACCTTACACCTTAAAAGTAATAAGAAACCAATAATTAAAACCCTCTTCATATGGAAACATCCTTTTACAATAAGTATAATTTACAAGTCAATATTGATGAACCTAAGACTTGGTCTCCCTAGTGTTTATATAAAAACATAACAATAGAAATGCAATCAATCAAGATAACAATAAAAATTCCTATCCTACATAACAATATTATAATAGACATGTAATCACTCAATATCTTGGGTTTAATAAGGAATTTTAGGGTTAAAATTGGGCTTATATGGGGTGTAACATGCCCCTCCCCTCCAAATAAGTTTTTTCCTCAACACTTGACTATCTATAAGTATTTATGCATGAAAAAATCATTTTCTCACATCACTTCTTCCATTACTACGTTCTTCCATTTGATGAGGTACCCAATAATTCCTCAATTTCTCATTTGCATAGTCCTTCTTTCCAAGATTTTTTTTGGTTATAGTATTATTTTCCCTTATTCATTAATATTTGGTAGAATAGTTTGGGTTGGGATCTTGTCACTAATGATATTCTTTAAGAAAGAAACATGGAATGTTGTTGTACATGTGAAGATGGAAGGAAATCTAATTTGTAAGATGTAACTCAAATTTTTTACAACACCTTTTAAGGGACATAGTACCTTGGTGCTAATTTATTGTCCTTATTATTTTGCTAGAGAGGAATTTGTTTAAATGGCTGTAGTCTCACAAATAGCCAATCCCCCACTTCAAATTCCCTTTCACTGCAATGTTGATTTGGTTGTTGTTTCATCCTGTTTTTGTCATAACCAAGTTTCCCTTCAATAGTTTGAGAAACTCTTGTTGGTGTGATATATGGTCCTCTAATACTTGATCCTTTATACCCCTTTTAAGAGTAATGTGATGGATAGAGGATGATATCAATAAATTCCATAAATGGTGACATGTTTTTATGAAGTATGGAAGGATGCATTGCACTACCATTCTACCAAGGGCGACCATTTGATCCATTTTGTCTATTTATTATATGCAAAGAAACATATATATCATTCTAAAAATTTATTAACAATATTAGTTTTCCAATAAGATTGGGGATGGTAAGATGACTTTTGAGCCAACTAAGTAACTAAACAAGATAATTATTCTGTCCAAAAATTTCTAGTGTAAAATGGATCTTTCTCACTTACAATAATCATTGGTATTGCATATAGCTTTTGGATTGTTTCTTTGAAAGGATGATAAAGAAAGGAAAAATGGCCATACTTTGCCATTAAATCTATAACTACCATAATGAAACTCTTTCTTTCTAATTTAGGTAAACCTATAATAAAATCAATTGAAAATTCTTCCCAATGTTGGCTTAGTATGGCTAGTGGTTGAAGGAGCCCTAGGGTCTTGATTATCTCTCCCTTATTTTGTTGGCATGCCATACATTCCACAACAAAATTTTGCACATCTACTTTGATATTTCCCAAAAAAATGTATTTCTTGATCCTATGGTATGTCATTAAGAACCTGTTGGAATTAATATTATACTTTTAGGGGGGGTGTGAATTGGTATAATGCACTTTTTAAAAATTTAAAGAATTATTAAACACAACAATTCATCACTCAAAATGCACAAATAATGAACACGAGATATATGTGGAAACTCATAGAAGATAAAACCAAAAAACTTCTTTGATTAAATGTCTTTTCAAGAACCAACTTCAATGACATTAGGCTTTGTAGGCACCAACCTATAGGAGACACGAATCCCTCTATCTTTGTAGGAAAAAACATGTTGGAGACACCAATTCCCACTAGTTTGAAGGAACCAACTTGTAGGAGACACCAACCCCCATTTGTTTGCAAGAACCAAATTGTAGTAGACACTAATATCCCTTGGATATATTGATACAATCAACTTTTCCTCTTAGAAATATGTTTCATCACATTTTCAGACAGGATCGAGAAACACCTATTTTAATTCTTACATAGACAACTACATTTCATTCACATCTCCTTCATTTTTTATCTTTCTTTGCCACAACCTTCTCTTTTATATTCATTGGCAATATTCCATCATGCTAAATAACACTTTTAGTGGTGAAATTCTAAATAAGTGTACCAAAATCTCACTTTTACTACTTGTGACTAGAGTAGCCTAACAACAAAAATGGAAAGAAACTCTAGATTGTTATGTTAAACAATTGTATTCAGATTTGCACATAAAAGATTAGTAAACCTTGCAAAAATAAGAGAAGCTAAAAAACACAAGCAAATACATCAAAAATTAATGCTCAATGGAAAGACAATGTTTTTATTAAATGAATTTTTTAATAACACTTGTGGGTAGGAAAGTCTGACGTGGGTTAATATTTTCCTCTATGGGAGGGTTATTTTCTTCTGTATACTACATACTGTTATTATTCTCTCTTCTTTGTATGCAAATAGAAAAATGGATGATGAATAGAACTTAGACATAGATTCATAAGTTTGGCGATGATAAATGGTCATGAGCCAATGGTGAGGAAAAGAACTCCCGACTTACAATAAAATTCTAGACTAGGTCTTCATATGGTCAATTAATAAAATATTGGTAGACCAAATAAAAATCTAACCGTTATGAGTATTTTATTAATTTTGGGAGAGAAAAATACTAATGAAATGGTCAATAATATTTATTTAGTGAACTAACTCAAAAAATATTGATTAATTGAATAAATTAAGAAATGTGGGTGAAATAATTAATAAATACAATTGATTTATTAATTATTTCTAAGTGATATGGTCAAAATAAGTTAGAAGTAATTACTAAATAGTGTTTTAATAATTATTTCATGGGATAAAAGTGAAATTATTAAAGAATAATTATTAAATAATGATTTATTTAATTATTCTTATGGAAATGGTAAAAGCGGGTGAATTCTTTTTAATTATTTTCACAAAATAGGTAAAGATTAAAATAACATAAAATTAATTAAATGAATTTCTTGGTTATTTTCATGTGGGTAATTTAATTAGATGGTATTTCAATTATCCTAGTGGAAGATGGCTAGGTGATCGTTTTTTAGGTTATACTAGAAGTTGTAGTGACATATTCCCATGTTTTTACTACTTTGTCTAGGGTCTATTCAACAAGAGTCCTGATAAGGCCATGATGGGAAACAATGTATTCTCTTGTTTTATTTCTGTGCATGGTCTACCATGTTCTATAGGGCTATGAGTAAGAAGTATTGTAGGTTGATTGTTTGGGCATGACTAGGATGGTTGAGAAGGTGGATGTGTTGAAGGTACATGGTCCCATAATGATCCTTTCATGCGATATAGACCTATACAATGGGGCTACCTATCCCAAAGGATTCAACAGAGACTAGAGGTTGAATCTTGCTCCCTTGTTTTCCAAAGTTTTTCCTGACTCTAAGAATTGTTGTAGAATTTTGGGATTGAAGGTGTTAGTGTCAATCAATTCAACCCATCACCAATGATCAAATATGATCTTACAAGGTGTTGTTAGGGTATCAGGTCAATTTTTTGTCATTTTAGTGAGCCTTCAAAGAAAAATTTGGTCATTGGTTGTTGTGTCTAGTTCACTGTTGCTCCCTTCAATTGCTCATGGTCTTCATCACTCATCATGGTCATTGTCTTCTTCGAGGTATCATATCTTCATTTAAGTGTCTTGGGTAATGAAATGGTTAAATTCCTCATTTTAGGTCATGGTTTAGGGTTTCATTGCATGCGTCATCATGATACCATATGTCAAAAAAATAACATGTCCATCATGTGATTCAGTTGGTAAAGGGAGTTAGTAGCTTATGGAAAGAAAAATAAAGGTAAAGGTAA
Source organism: Pinus taeda (assembly GCA_000404065.3). Classification (NCBI taxonomy): domain Eukaryota; kingdom Viridiplantae; phylum Streptophyta; class Pinopsida; order Pinales; family Pinaceae; genus Pinus; species Pinus taeda. The sequence continues at coordinate 23,123 of APFE031649171.1, read as the reverse complement.
TGTTTTATTTCAAATAAGACAATGTTGCAGTACACTACCTTGCCTCGTCATTTCTCATAGGGACATGTTTGCTTCAAAATATGTTTTTGGCCAAATGGAGAAGTACTTTACAAAAGTGAAAGAGATTTTTGTCCATTATAGTCTAAGGAACAAAATCCTCCTTCAGTTTATGCACAGGTATTATTATTTGAAATAAATGCCCAAACTACACTTTCTACAGGAGAGTTGTTGCACTTCTAGAAAGCTTGACTCAAAGGAAATTTTTTAGGGGTTTAGAGCATGTTTTGGCAGTTCTTAAGGACTCTGTTATGTAGCAGACATCCTATGATTTCCAATGGTACCTTCATCTTGTGATTTGGATTAGTGGAAGGCATACAAAAGTGCTCTGCAAGTTGGTGCTGCACTTTTGTCAGAGAAAGCCTGAGTTTTCTAAGCGACCATGGGAAAATAAATTTTTCCCCTGGATGGGGTGTCCAAATTACATGCTTGAGGAGTCCATATTATATTAGACTTCAAGATATTTCCAACAAGCTATCAAGTTATCAATTTGGAGCCGTTTAAGGTCTCCAAAAGTGGTTTTGAAGATGGCGTTATGAATAGAGACAAGGCGTTGCGCACAAAGACAAGGTATTGCGCACAAAGGCAAGGCACTGCGCATAGAGACACTGCATTGCACACAAGCCAGAGTATCCAGGAAATGCCAAAATCTCTCCTAGATTGAATTTTTTGTCTTGTTAACCTGATTTCATTGCTTTCTAATCCAAGAAACAAGTAAGTATACCATTATTACTCCTTATTTTCTTTTCAAAACCATCTCATGCCAATGATTTTTCAAATTAGGGTTTGTAGTGAAATTTCTCATGGGGAATGATAGGTTGATGATGACCATTTTTATTTTTTGGTTTCTAAATATGTAAAATGTTTCCCTACACCTATATACATGTTTAATAAACTATCTTAACCACTCAATCAGCCTCAAAGAAGAATTTTACTCTCCAAAAGTGAAACCCTAGTTCATTCCTAGGGATTTTTGGGCACTTTCACTACAAACTTTGTTTTTCCTCCTCACAAGCAAATAACTCCTCCATTACTTCTCCGCTTATTTTCATCAACTATCCAAAGTTCATTTCCACCTCTTTCAAACCTCCTTTGCCATTTTTTCAAACTCCACCTTCACATCACTTCATTTTCCACTCATACCTCACTATTTTTTCCCTTTTCCTATCATCTAGGCTTTCAAAAATGAAATGAGATTGCTTCACCAGGCCATCACTAAGACACATCAGCACAACCTATGGAAGTAGGGTTATCAAAAAAATCATAGGAGGTTCCCAAGGCACCTAGACTTGAGGTGACCGAAACATACCAGAGATGAAAAGGACTTATATTTGCTTCTCATGGTGAGAAAGGGGCCAAGCCTTGTACATCAACAAAACAGGAACTGACAACGTAGGATAAGGACATGGTTGAGCATAAATTTGAGCTGGTTGATTTAGAGCTAGACGATTGGACTTAAAGCATGTAGCAGATGATTGGAGATAAATACTATAAGATCAAGGAGCTCGCAGTAAACATGGTGAGAGCTAGATACATCATTTCATTCCTTGAAAAGGAGAATAGTCAGCTCAAAGAAAAGCAATTGATCATGGAAAAAGAGCAAACCAAGTTATTAAAATAGGTTGGAAAGGGAAAATAAATCATAGAGTCAAGTGATCCTGAAGGAGAAAAAGGAAAAGGTCAAGAACAAAGGGCCTAAAGAAGGCATTACAAGAAGAGGAAGAACACATCTTGTTGAATGAAGACATAGACCTAGAGGACAAAATTGCTCTTGAGGTCAATAAAGACAAGGATTATTGGCTCAATAAGTGGAATGAACACTTGGAGAAGATCTTTGAGAAGGAAAAAATAGATAATCAGTTTCTTAGGCATATGGCGCACCACTACCAAGCTCAAAACATGACCGCCAATGTCAAGGTCAAGCAGCTTGAAAACAAGCTCAAAGAAGAAAAAAAGGACCAAAAGGATGAGGGAAAATTGGATATTATTGCTTAAGAATCTATGAAGGTTTAAGATACATAATGTTACAGCTCCTAGCCAATTTTGAGAAAATTATGAGCACTTTTTGTTTCTTGTGAATTTTGGAGCCAAATTTAGAAAATCTGCAGCTCTAGAAGCCCAGCGCCTTAGCGTTGCGCTTTTTCCTCATACATCTATTTCATGAAAAGTTTATATTTTTGGAAATATGTTTCCATCGTATAAAAAATAATTTGATCATATTTTATAGAGGTGTCTCAGTTTTGGAGAAAAGTGCAAAAAAGTGGCAAAAAACTAGCATTCTAGACCCTTTTTTGACAAGCGTTGAGCACCTGGAGTGACCTTGGGAGAATAGATTTTTGAAGGCCTTCCCATGGGTTAAATTCAAAAATTAAAACTTTTATAGAAACTAGACTTGAAGGGATAATTGACCATTCTCTTGGATTTGCATTTGGACCTCTGGAAGACAACTGAACACCAGCTCAAAGTCGGCATTGCGCTTCTGCACTTTTATGTGTTTTAATTTGTAAATTTCACTGTGTAAAATTTTTAGTTTCCAAATTGACTTAGTCAAATTGAAACCTATTTATGTAATGGTACTATTTTCGAGGCTAGGTGATGTAGGCATGAATAAATGTACATCATAGGTTGTTTTTGATGTTTATTAGGCCTCATAAAGGAAACAAACTCCTAAACAAACTCCCCAAGAAGTGTTTGAGTTTCACCTTCTCACTCTCACCTATTGGTTGAGATAATCTTGGAGTTAGTTCCTCCACCAAGGAATTTGACTCCTGAAGGTGGGAAATTGGTCTAAGAGAGTCTATATGTATCATTTTTCTTTTAGAGAAGAGGGTGGAACATTTTGTGGAGGAGGCTTGCATGTAATCATCTTTTCAGCTACTACAGAGACAGTTGCAACTATTTTCAAGGAACTCTAGTCCAATGAGTTCATGGTGTTTTTTCTTCATTCTATTTGTTTTCTAATGGTTAAAACATATTTATATACATGATATATCTTCTTTCTATGGATGCCTTACAATGAAATATAGAGAAGTCTTGTTTCTCAAGCTTTGTTTATCTGGTTTTCATAGTTTTTTTTTGTAAGCTTGGTAGGCATCTCTGATTTTCATGTCCATTACATACCACACTACGGGGGAAGGGTAGCCCAAGATTTGAACCCAGGACTTCCAGTTCAGTGAGACTTCATTTCCACGGCCACTGCCACTTGAGCTACCCCATGCAGACATCTAGTTTTCATAGTTATGTTTATGTCTTCCTAAGCTAATGAAATCATGTTTACTTATGCTCATTAGTTTATTCTACACTTTCTATTCTATACTACACTGAAAATATTATAAATACACAATGGCTTTTGATATCTAGCTCCTTCTCATATTTTCTCCTGCACTCCTACAACCTAGACCGATTTGTGGCTCCAAACCCTAAGTTCAACAAACCCTAAAACCCAAATTTTCACTAACAAAAAAACAAATATATATATCTAGCCTAAAAATAATTTGCTTTAAAGTCATATCACTGATAAGAGACTTAGAGAGATCCCTATCATGCTTAGTAGGGCTAGCTACTGAGCTGAAGTGGTTTGAGGTTACCCTTCTTGATTTCCTTTTCAGCCTAGGAGATTGTAAGGACTAATAGGAGGACCATTTGCAATATCATTTCTCCCATTTTTGAGGAAGCCATGTTACTTATGCTAAAACCTCCTCTATAACTCTATAACAACCATAGAAACTATAAACTTGTTGGCCCCAGAATTCAGGGAAACTTCTAGTGTTATCTCAACAAAATAACCCTTTAAATTGTGCACATATTCCATCCATCTTGAATGTTGAAAAATATCTTGAATGTGGTCATAAGATTCTAATATCATTTATTCAATGGGTTCATGTTGGATAAGAAATCCTCCCATGGTTCCTATAACTCTCTTTCTTTCGATTATCACTATTATATGATCAAAATGGAAAATTGTTAATTTTCGGGGCATAGTTTCGATTTTTTTATTCATAGTGATGGGTTGTTTTAGGTGGTTCAATTATGATTTGGCAATATGATGTAAGGGAATGAAGGTAGTAGCTAAGGATAGATAAGTACTCTAGCCACTTTAAGACCCATTCATTATGAAAAATTTTGGAAAATGCATTTATCATATCTTACCTTAGTACCTCATCCTTCATACACATGGATAAGTTGGTGGCTGATACATGAATCATGCATTCTCGGTAGAGTTGTAGCAGTAAGCCATATTTACAATAAAAGGAATCAGGACAAAAAATTTCATGGAAATAAGAGTTGCAACAATATAAGTATCAACAATGAAAATAGGAGTTGGGTCTAGAGAAGTTGCAACAGTAAGAATTGCAACAATAGGAATAGAAACCATGGAAGTTGCAATGGGAGGAGTTGTACAATGGGAGTTGCAAAAATAGGAATTATAGTCATGGAAGTTGTAATAGAAGGACTTGCGAGAGTGGGAGTTGTAGTAATAGGAATAACAACAATACGAGTTGTAGTAATTAGAGTCACAATAATGGGAGTTATAGAAACAAGGATTGCAACAACTATTGATGAACAACAAAATGTTTTCCTACATATGAAAATCATTATTATTGAAAAAGGATCTTGACATAACTATTACTATGTCCCTATTGTTTTTGCATGCCATGTTCCAAAGAGAGTTGGTTTTCAAATGGAATGTGCCAATGTATGCCCTTAGGAATTTTCATAGATGGGTCTCTCTTATTTATTTTTTTGTTTTTTTGGAACAAAATAACAAGTTATTCGACAAAAACATTCTATTTCTAAACAAAATCTAGATCGCTATTGGGCCATTTGCATGTGATTTTTTGTAGGAATGCTTCCTTAGATAAGAGTTAATGATATAAGAAAATCCTATGTCCATTAGCCATAAGTAGTGTTTTGTCCTCATCTATGGTGCAGATTTTGATGGCTCCATTGTCATAGAGAATATAAATTTCATAATGCTCGAGCCATATAGTGTGTAACTTCCATATTAATTATTTAAACTTGGAATCAAATAATAGATCCCAATCCCTAGCCTTGAAAATTTTATTTTTGATGAATTTTTCATGCCACTATAGCCTCGTATTATATATCACCACTATTTGATGCAAGGCATCTATTGTAGTGGCTACAACCACCCTCCAAAATTTTTCCTTAGCTTCATTTTTTAGCCTTCCTAGCAATCATCCTTAGCACCATGTCTGCACTCTCCAGATATAGGCTTCATTTGTTTTTTAGTGGGTTTCTAGCCTGTGCATGTGAGTTTTCCTCACTCCTTCACAAGCTACCATTCCAGACTTAAGCTAATTGATGGCTGAGCAAATCCCCTAGAAAATTGTGCAATTCTAGAGGGGAACCAACCTTCCCTCCAGAAATTGAATAGATCTGTTGGGAAATTTGCTGAGCTCCAAAATTGCACAGAACAATTAGATAGGCTTCCGAGGGGAAACTACACAATCTAGCCTAGCAGTGCAGCTCGGCCTAGAAATTGCGCAATTCTGGGAAGCAGTCACTTGGTGACCCCAGAAATTATGCAATCGCTTAGGGATAGCCAACCCAACTCAGCTCAAAAACTGTGCAAATCCCTCTCCCAGTCTTGTTGGCTTTTAGATGTGCCTTCAGGTTGAGTGATTCCCTCTGAGACCTAGCAAACTTGATTTGCATGCATGAGCTTCTTTTCCCAAAATAGGAAAAAGAAACATACAAAAAGCATCCCTAGATTTTAGGGATCTATTTTTAGCAACTGGAGGTTACAAGCAAAGATTGTTTTAGAAAATCCCCTCTAAGTGTCGTTTTTTCCTAGATTTGTGGCATGTGTGCCATGAGCCTCAAACTTATTTATTCGATGCTATAGAGCTCATTCTTCACATCAATCTTGGAGCTTTGACATCCCACAACACATCTAGGAGTCTTCATCACATCCGCTCAACTATTTCCAGGTAGGTCCCATTTACATGTCGTTTGCAACATTTATGTCGCTTTTTATGTTTTTTCTTGTATGAGTGTTGTCTTCTTGATTTTTATGAACACTTGCTGTCGTTTTCATGCATGTTAGCCTATACAAGAACTGCTTTAGTTTTCATTTCCATCTCATTTCTATCATACGATTGACATTATTTTTTCACTAACAGTCGCTGATTTAGTGACCCAGTTTAGGCAGATGCATGTTTTCCTATTTCCTAAATCTTGGATTCATTGTTTGCATGCATGATCATTCACTCTTGCCTATGCTCAGTTTTTCCATGCATTCAAACTTCTCATGTTTTCAATTGCCCATTGATGGGTCTGGGCTATCTTAGCATGGACCTTGCCTTGTCTGGTGTTGTGGCCTCAAATTTCTGCTACTGAAACATGGGGGATAACCACTCGGCCCGGACCTTAAGATGACTCCTTTTCCGTTTAAAGTGGTGCCTCTGACTGGGGATAATGGGACCAATTTCCCAGTGTTGGTTTTAATATGAGAGTGGGTGGTTTATGAGTGCCTTGTGATAGAATAATGATAATCTAAGTGATCTATTATAAAATGAAATTTCTCTAACCAAATTATTCTAATATAAACCCAGGTGTTCTTGTGTGATATGCAATCTACAAGGATACCTATTTAGCATGTGATAATAAAGATTGAACACAACTAAATAGAGATGACAACTTAAAAGATAATTCCTTTGACTAAATAGTTAGTCAAAGGAATTTATAAAATGTATCGCATATATGATGAGTTATATATGAAAATCACAACTTCAGCTAGGCTTCATACAAAAGTGCAATTAACGCTTAACAAAAATAATAAATCTCACATATAATCCATGAAAGTAAATTTTTTCCACTAATAATATGTAAACATAATCAATCATACACGATAATAGTACCATATGTGTGAAGTCCTACTCATTTGAGAAATGACATAAACCAACTTCTTTCTTCAAATCAAATTGTCTCCCAAGAATACAAAAGTGCATCAACAAAGGAAAATACTATGATATCTGAAAGAAAAAATCATGTTCCATCATTTCACCAAAGCATTCACAAACTTACAATAGTGCAATCTTTGCAAATGTCTTTGATAAAATTTTGGACCCTTCTCTAAATGCATGAGAAGGGTATACATACTACTCTAACCAAAAGTGAAAAAATAGATTATACAAAATTTGAGGAGGTTTCAAACAACCTTCCTCCTAACTAGGTAACTAACACCAAAAATAAACAGATCCTAAATAAAAGAAACTAAGAGGATGACTTGGTGTCCACAAGCTTGTCCTTTAAGTCACAAATATCGGTCATCGGCTGAATTTGAGGTGTTGGCCCAAAATGAGTCCTAAGTTGTCAGGTGAAAATCACATAGGTGAGCGGTGGCAACATCCATTGAGTCATGTGAAGGGAACAATTGAGAGTCATAATCTATCTATGTAGCTTAACCAGACACCGCCAATACGACTCCCAGTTCATCGTAGTCAGTTTCACAATTGCCTCTCTTTGAATCCTCGTCTTCTCCTGCCAGTCTTTATATAGAGTAGTTAAATCAAGCATTTCTTTCATATTGCCTTCCTTGATGAGATTGGTGGTGAACATGTGGTTCACTACTTTGACGATGTTCTTTGATACTCCCACTATCCTTGTGACTGTTGGTTCAGCCTGTTTGATTCTGGCATCCTAATCTGTAAAGAGAATTTCCTTATGAGTTTATTAAATCTCAGGTAGATTTTCCTTCTTTCCATCTTCTATTTCCTACCACTCAATGAACTCAGAGCTTCTGGTGTTTAAATCATTAAACTCTGTTCTCTGGTCAATTTCCTTGTCTGTCAGCTAGTCACTAGTAGTCAATCAGGGAGTAATATGTGACGTCTTTGAGTAGAAATACTCTTGCTGTCTCATTAGAAGGGAATTTAATTCCAAGTCCTCTTTGATGAAATCCTCAGTAGTGGGAACGTACTTGCATCTTTCCATGGATTTCTGCATTTCCTAGAGTTGCATGTTTTTGGCTGATATATCAGCCTCATGGCTAATTTTCAAAACCTCCATGTCTTGTTGCAATTGCTTTAGTTGCTCCACTGTTGTTTGTTTGTGCTTTCTTTCTCTGCCTCAAGTTCTTGTTTAAGATGTACAATTTTCTCCTCTTTCTCCCTTAGCAGAGTAGAGACCATAGTAGCCTTGTCCATAGTGGCCGATGTGTATGCTCCCGTGAATTGTGATAATATAGTCAAGTTCTCGGCTAGACTGAAAGGAATGTCCTTCCAGAGCATGTCCATGGGCTTGTTCCCAGGTGGGAATTCAAGTGCATCTACCCTTCTCCTTTTTCTCTACCTTCTTACTACAACCTTGTGGAGAGCATTATAGAACACATCAAGTGGAGGTATTTCAGTCACTCTGAGAACAATCTCTGATGTGGGTAGAGTAGGGATGATTTCAGTATGTTGGGACATTGTTGCTTATTCCCCCATTGGTGTAGATTGTTTGTCGGAAGACTTGGGTTATATATCCTTTTGAACATGCAGAGGAGTTTTGAATTCCTCTATTTCTTGGGCATTTGAGGCTTTGGGAGTGCCTTGCAATTTCTAATTAAACTGATCTCACTCTTTCTCCAAACTACCGCCTTTGGTTTCTAAACCAATTTACATAGAAGGGGTGCTCATCATTTGCTTCTCATTAGACTTTTTGATGGACTCAACTACGTTGTCAACATCTTGGGACTTCCCTGTGTCTAGTGTCTTCTCAGTGTTTACCTGAGAGTCTATTTGAGAGCTAGGGCCTCCACTATCAATAGTGACACTTAAAGTAGTCTTATCCTTGGGTTTCAGTAGGTGCATTGGGATCACCCAAAGCTTCTCCTCTCTGAATTCTTGAAATATTTGAAAATATTCAAGTTTTAGATTTTCTTTTGTCCATTTGAATGCTTTCTCGAAGGATACGGCTGAATGTAACAAATCCTCACAATGATTATCATCATGACTGTATGGCTTGAGCTTAACTCCAATAGTGACATTGTATGCCACTTTATTTGGATCAAATTTCCTCTTGGTCAACGTATGAAGCTTGAGGGCTTCCATATGTGTTTATTCCTTAGTGGCACGAACAAAAATGGATAAAGAAAAATAACTGCATTTGATAGGGAAAATGGGCCACAATGACTTCTTGCCATCTTTTAGAACTTTAGTCAGGCCCTTTCCCACAGTTTGGTAGGCAATATCTCTCGCTAACAAATTATCAGAAACATATAGAGGAAGGATGTGTGGATCAGCTGTGCTATCAAAAACTATAATATAGGTGAACCATTCTTCAATAAAATGCTTGCCAACAGTAAGCAGGTCTATTGCAGCTTCTTGGGAGAACCTAGGGGTTTTTTTATTGAAAATCATTTGATGTAGGGGCAACACAACAACATGGAATATCTTATAGCAGTAAGGTATGTAATGTGACTACCATATTTTTTTATGACTGAGATGGATTGAGTAAGGATATTGTAAGGTCCATTTCAAACCCATGGTTGGAAATGTTGTGGAAAAATAGATAGCATCCACAATGTAGGCACTAAAATAGAAGGGGGGTAGGTTATCTGAGAAGGAGGCTTTCTTCTATCGATATTTAGTAATGGTGGTGGCTAGGTTGTTAGATAGGATGGAATGCCAATTCATGATATGGGACTTAACATAGGCATTAGCCAGAGGAATCCATTCAATTGAAAACTTAGTATTATTAGGTAGCGCATACAATCTACATAATATGGTTGCTGCATAGTTGTAGGGGTTCGCCAAAGAGGCTATAACATACATACTTGATTTTTCATACTTGAATTTGTTGTCCTAACACCCTTCAACCCTGAATTAGCTTGAAGGGGTTTGGATTCTTCTTTGTGAAGTTATCCACAAATGTATCGTCGTAGATATCCTGGGGATCAAGTATGTGGTACATTTTCTTCGGATCCTCTGCTCTGAATGACCCAATGAGCTCCATCTTTGAATTCTTGAACTACCTATCTTCAATTATAAGGTTTTCAATCACCCACTTGATCATATCTGTATAGGGGAGGATTTTAGCCCTTATTCCTATCCTATGAAGGAATGAATAGGAAGCATCTCTACATTGGAGTTTTGAAGGCCTTTTCGAATAGGCTATTGCTCTCATAACAGTGATTTTAGGATGCTCATCCTCCAACCTATTGTAGATTACTTCCCAAGCTATTGCACCTCTAACAACATCACAAACTATATCAGCAAAGATGTGAGCCATGTCTGTAAACTCAGCTTCCATAATGGTCTGTTTGCTCTGTTTCTGCATCACCTTTCTAAGGGACATGTCTTTTGTCGCTTTCCTGAGATAGACAAGATATATCAGCGCAAACGATATCTAGAAATTAAGATTTAAAACTTCTGTGAAATGACTTTGAATTGTGAGAAAGGTTTTAATGAGATACTCGATTATAACTACCCATAACCAGGAAAATGATTATCCTTCCTCAGGCCACTAAATATTTAATAACTTGTCAACTCATTTGTTTTATCATTTAAAATGTCATTATTCCACACATTTTGCTGGACTTAATCGCACATTGCGGTCTTAAAAGGATATAGTATAGCGTTACCGGATATTTTAAGCGAAATGCGATTGCGAGATCACAATATCGCATTTCGCAAATATTTGTGGTTGTTCTAATGGCATGGTCAAGTTTTTTTCCAAACTATGCGAAGTGTGAAATGCGATTGTGAAATTACCAGGAGATGTTATCACAATGGGAGGCCACATCGCATATCGCACTTTTGTAACGGTTTTTAACATGGTCATGTAGAAAAGTGTGATTTTACGATTGTGATATGGATTTCATCCTTAGTTAGTTTTGCAAGGTTTTACCAGGAATTTTCGTAGAGTTAGGGTTTTATTATCCTAAGCATAAAAATTTAAAAGGGTCCCCATTTACAATTCTAAGCCTAGATATTGTCATTTATAAATGGGGGGGTTGTTTCATAGTACAACAATTGGTCATTCACTTGGGAGAACCAATTATCTATGAGTAGTTTTTCTAAAATTTCTAAAAACTTTCAAAGTAATTAGGGTTATAAGAATAATGATTACATGAGTTATAAGGTAAACAACATGTCTCTAGAATCATCATTACTTGCTCAGCTTATTTACTTAATTACTTTACTCTTGTAATGATAGAAGTATAAAGATTTGCATTAGGCAATAAAGTTTAAATAAATATAGTAGGTGTCTTTTGAAAATTAGTTTTTTCTAGTTTACTCATTTATCATAGATAGAGCCTCTATTGCGAGCAAGACTTCATAGCCTCGATAGGGTTATCTTTTAACCAACAATGATTCATTATCCCATCTATATGATTTTTCAAATTTCAAAATGATATTCACTTGGATTGAATCTTTCTTGGACCTTGTCATCCTTTTCCTTTTTTGAATGTAATTTTTCTCTTTTTGGTTTCTTAAAAGACATTGTCTAGGTGTGGTAACCTACTAAGGACAATGCCATTCACTGGTCATAACTAAACTAAACAAGTTGGATCTTGATGAGACCCCTTGTCTTTTGATCGAGGAGACCATTAGCTATTACCCTGTTTGGTATGCAGTATTGGTAATACCAGTTTAATCACTTCCCTATGAACATGGTAAATAAGCTCGTAATGAGATTTTTCATCTTTTTTTTTTTTAATATTTTAGAATTACACTCTGAAAAAAGGAAAGTTTTAATAGATGGGGTGGATCATTGGCTCTTTTGATAGTTTTGGGTGATAGTGGTAGAGTTTTTAAGATGCTGATATGAAAAAATCTTTACTAGGTTAAAGATTATTTTCTTGACTGAAAACAAAACCTTCATATTCTATAAAGATAAGAGTTTGTTTGTAAAATAAATGTTTTAAGTAAGACTAGGTTTTTCCAAAGGAATCATCTCTTTAACACTCATATGTGTTAATTATTCCTTTTAACTATTACTTTATTATAAAGGAAAAAGAACATAAATGTTACCAAATATTTTATTTTGAAAAGCCAAAAGTAAATACTATTTGACCATTATTTTCCTAGAAAGCAATATGTTACAAAATTGGAAGAGGCTATATCTTAGGAGAAGTATTTTTTCAAAATTTGTCCATTGATGGGTAAAGAATCCTTTTTTCTTAATAAGTCTTGTAGAAGAAATATTGATTGTCCAATTTTTTGAATGATCTAAAAAGGTCCAAGCCATAGTCTTTGGAATTTGGTATGTCTACCCTTTTCCTCGTGTGCTTTGTCCCATTTTAGAACTAAGTCACCTACTTCAAAATTTTTATGACTAGAAGAAGTTGTATCAAAAGAATCTTTGACTAATTGTTGATGATGGAAGTGGGTTTCTTTAGCCTTTTCTCTTTCTTCTTCAAGATTGAGGATATGAAATTGTCTGGCGAGGAGAGAAGATGAAGGGTTTTCATCAATAAATTGCACTGGGGTAAGAGATGGGATTGCTACATTTGTGGGAAGAACAAATTCTTTTCCATAAACTAAAGCAAAAGGAGAAGAACCAATAGAGACTTTCTGAGTAATCATGTCTGCCCATAGAGCAAATGTTAATGCTTTATTTCAATTCCTGTGATTTTGATCAATAGTTCTTTTAATAATTCTAAATAGGTTCTTGTTTGTTGATTCTGCTAATCCATTACCTTGAGGATAAGAATTGGCTGAATATTTCAACTCGAAACTTTGTTTAAGAGCAAATTCTACCATTTTATTTCCAGAAAAGTAAGATGCATTGTCAAACATTAAAGTTGAGGGTAAGCCAAACCTGGTAATTATGTACTGATCAATGAAGTCTATGATATTTTCACGATATTTTCTGTATTAGCTATCTTCAATGGGATAGCTTCTACCCACTTAGTAAAGTAATCAGTAGCTGTAAGGATGTACATGTGTTGTTTGGAAGAGTTAGGAACAATCTCACCAATTATGTCTAATCCCCATTGTTCGAATGGTTGTTGGATGTTAACTAGTTGTAAAGGGAATGATGGCCTTCTTTCTCTTCCTTGCATATTCATGTGCATCTTTAAATACTGTTGGCCAATAATAACCTGCATGTAGGATTTTGTGGTCTGTGGTATTTCCTCCAAAATGTCCTCTAGCTGGTCCATCATGTAATTCTTGCATGACCTTTTCAGCTTCAAGTTTCTCTAGCCATCTTAACAATACTGAATCATAATTCTTCCTGAACAATACATCATTGACTAGCTCATACTGATTTGATTTCAATCTTAAAGCTCAATTTGTTTTATAATTAAGATGCATAGGAGCATATCCACTTTTTAGATAAAATTTCATTTCAGCATATTGATTGGGTCTCATTGTGGATTACCTCTGATATTTGAACTTCATTACCTTGATCTTCTTCTAATGGTAACTAGGAAGCTCCAATTAAAATCTTGCAAAAACCTTGGCCCCTAACAATTTTAGTTGGTCAGATTTCTACATCATATTCTTGGAGAGCAGTTACCCAATTAGCTCTTTTCTCCCCTACTTCTCTTTGGATAAATAGTTGTTTTACTACAGGGTAGGGTACAAATATATTTGTATGGGTTTTAAGAAGAAAAGGTCTGAAATGTTTTAGAGTTTTATTTTTTTTTTTTAATTTTTTTTCTATATAATAATACCTAAGCACCCATGGGGGATTTCAACTGGTGAGCTATTGCAAGGAGTTCCTTAACAATGCACCCATTCACTGTCAATCCAAAGCCCCACGGGCGAAATGCTTCAGAGTTTTAAAAATAACAATTGCTTTTTTTCCCACAGTCGAATAATTTAATTCGGTGCCTTGCAAATTAGAGCTAAAAAAGGAGATAGGTGCCTCAATATTTTCATCATTCAGCTGTGTCAAAACTACTGCATATGATGTATCAGATGAGAAAGCCTGGGGTTGTCAATGAGGGAGCATTAATAATAGATTTTTTTATCAACTCGAGTGACTCTCTTTCACCCTTGTTCCATTTGAAGTCTGCATTTTTTCTTATCATCGCCTGAAGAGGTATAACAATTTGTGAAAATGGGACAAATATTTTTACAAAATTTATTTGGCCAAGAATGATTGCATGTTTTTCTTGTTGTGTGGGAGGGGAATTTTTTCAATCTCTTGGATTCTACCAGGATTAATGTAAATTCATTTCTTGAATACTATAAACCCAAGGAGTTTGCCTTCTGGTAAAGCAAAGTAAGATTTCTTGGGATTTAAAGAAATGTCATATTTCTTACATCTTTCGAAAATGTGTTTTAGGTCAGCTAAATGATTTTTCCTATCCTTGGAATAGACTGTGATGTCATCCAAGTAAATAAACATCGATTTATTGATTAGACCTCTGAAAGCAATGTCCATAGTACGTTAAAATGTGGCACCCACATTAATGAGTCCGAAAGGAATATTCTGATAGGCATATGTTCCCCACTTGGTCCCAAATGTTGTCTTTAATCTGTCATCTAGATGGACAAGTACTTGATTATATCCTGAGAATCCATCTAGAAAGGACATTAATTTAGAACCTACTACTGATTGTAAAATCTATTCCATGGTGGGCAAGGGAAAATTATCTTTTTGGCAAGCTTGATTCAGGTTTCTAAAATCAATACAAATCCTAATATCTCCATTATTTTTCATTATGAGTAATATTTTTGATACCCATTTAGAATGTCTAATAGGGAAGATTATTTTGGCTTTCAAAATCTTGTTCAATTTAGATTTGATTTGGCTTTCAAGGTTGGGGTGAATTTTGTGAAGCTTCTGTTGAATTGGCTTTTCATTTGAAGTCATGGGTATGGTGTGTTGGATTTTAGAGGCATCATAAGTTTTGAGACCTGCATAATCCCAAGCAAAAGGGCCTTTATATGTCTTCAACAACCTGATGAATGATATTCTTTCTTCAGATGATAGGCCAAAACCTAGGTGACATTTTTAGGTTTTTTTTTTGACCCTAGGTTTATTACTTCAAATCTCAAAGTAGAACTTTGAGTTTTGGAGTTAGTACTTTTCTTAAATCTATCCTTTAGATCATAAAGATCTTCTATTTTAACCACATACTTTAGGATTGGGTTATGATCATTGTTATTTTTTATTTCTAGATCATGCTCATGTTCATCTATGATATGTTCTTCATACGATCCCTCTGATGTAAGGAAATTAACTATATCCGCATCATTGTTGAATACTCTCCAATTGGTTACATTGTCAGGGATTGAGGGCCTGGATATTAATTCTATTGAAAATTTGTCTAGACTAAAATCCTTTGAGGGTATAAGCCTGGATGCCACATTTGCAAGTAAGTCATCACTTGTGCTTTGTAATCTAGGGACTAAAGATATGTTGGATTAGTGCTTCATATTCAATGAAATTATTAGTGCACTAGAATTCAAGTCTACATGCCAACATAGTTTTCTCTCCTTGCAGATTTATCAAAATGCATCCTGCACCTGTGCGATCCTCTAATTTAGAACTGTCAAAATAGAGACTCTAGAATGAAGAGTTATTAGAAAATTTATCTATTAAATTTAGACATTTAGAAGGGTCTGTTTGTGAAAAAATTTTGATTTGAGAGACTAGAACATTATCTAAAAAAGGAGACCTTTGAGCATTAAAGGATCCTAAAGAGGACTCAGCTGAGTAATTTCTAATGATACTATTAGTGAAATAAACAAGTTCGTTGATTCCCTCGAGGTTGGTAATCGTATATTTCATTAATTTCTCTCGGTATACCTTTATTTAGTTAGGATTACCATTGTGTGGCAACCACATGTGAGACTGATCAATTGCGAAATAACCATGCAGGTTTTCAAACTAGTCTCTACTGAGAATTAAACCATAAAATTCAAGGATATTAGCTACCAAAATATCAATTATTTGGAAAAATTTTGGATTAGAGGAAAGCCTAACTGAAACTGAGGCTATTTCTCTAAGGACTTCAACTTTTGTCCTATCTAGTTGAACTATGTGCGCTACAGATTTTTGAGGTGTAATTTTCAATTTGGTACGCACAACCCTTGGCATTATATTTGAGGAGGCTCCTAAATCAACAAGGCAGTTGTGAACACTCCTATTGAAAATTTCATAAGTGAGCAGAAATAGAGGAACATGAGAAATAGACCTATCACAGATCAGAACTAGATCTAAAGGATCTACCTTATTTGAGGATGAGGGAGGTTTTCCCATATTATAGGAAGCTTGAGTTACTACAGTAGATGGTAGAGGACATATTGGAATTGCTTTCAATTCTATTAATAAAATCTTCTACTGCTTTTTGAGTTTAGTGAGCTCATACAATGAGATGTTAGCTCTAGTCTTTTTCATGTTGTCCAGTATATTGTATTCGACTGTATCAGATATTACCAATGTTTTTGAGGCATCTGGGGAATATGGAGGGATAAGATCAGTTTGGCTAGTCTTCGATTTCTTAGCAATTTTTTCTCCTTTGTAGGAGTAGCAACTTTCTGATTGTGATTTGTGATAGACATGTCAGGATAATTTTCACTTCTTGTAGTCACTGGCATTGCTTGTGCCTCTTCTTTAGTTGGGAGAATAAAATCCCACATCCTGTTTAGTTCAATCTCTTCTTCTGTTTTGGCTTCCTCTTTTTTTGTCGAGCCTTCTTTTGCCTCTTGGTCAGATTCAACATTTGAAATGGTGTTTGGGGGTTGTGACGTAGAAGAAGGGTTCCTTTTGAATGATCAAAAATGTTTCTTAGGAGTAGAGGATTCTTCAACTTGTTCTTTAATTCGACCAGTTTGTTGGACATTGTCTTTAATAATTTCTGAAGATCTTCAAGATTGAAAGGGTATTTTGAAGCCTTCTTCTTCGAGTCATCCTTAAATGTTACTTTTTTGGTCTTCCTATTGTCTGTTTGTGATCTCTTTTCCAAAGCTATGGTTCTTCTTTCTACACACAAGGATTCTTTCATGTTTTCTACAAGGGTAGCCTTATTAGGTATATCTACAAAAAATGGAATATTAGAAGGTAGAGAAGATATATACCATTCTATTTGTACATCTACAACAGGTTCAGAGGTAGTTGGGATTTTGTTTAGCAATTTGTTAAATCTGGAGTTGAAATATTTGATCTTTTCATCTGGATTAGCTTTTAAATTATAAAGATCATTGATCAAGGATGCTATGGTCCTATCATCACCAAATTTTGCAAGAAATACTGCTTGAAAAGTATCCCAACCTCTAATTGAACCTGCTGGGAAGGAAAAGTACCAAGACCTAGCAGATCCTTGGAAATTATAAGGAAACAGTCAGATTACAACATCTTCATGTGCAACCCCATTGAGATTAATGGCTAGCATAAAATTATTTAGATGTTCTTTAGCCGGGAGAACATCGTCATGATTATATTTAGGCAACCATTTTATGGATTTGTTGGGAGTGCATTTGGATTTGCAACTAGAATAGCACCAAGATTTGTCCAAGGTTGATTGGCCATAACTTGAGTTGAGGACCAGGAGATTGGGCAGGTCGGTCTAGAAGTAGGTATAGATGGTGAAGAACTTACTATTGGATTAATACTGATAATTTTAGTACTAATTAGAGAAGTGGATGTTTGAGAAGTCATGGATTGGATGGAAGTAGATGGATGATCCAGGGGCATATTGGTGGCCACCTGCCAAGCCCACCTGGACCCCCACCATTGTCTTTCTCAGCATTTTCAGTTTCCTTAATTGTAGCACAACTTACTATTTTTAGCAATTTTTCGGGTTCTGAACTTCTGGAGCTGTTTTGAGGCCCTAAACGACGTTTTTTGGGGAATCCGGGGGCAACACGGGTCCATGGAACATGGACTGTGTTGCCCGTTCCAACAATGATAGTGCTCGAATAGATATTTCTAATGAGCTATTGTACGCGTCAAACGGAGATCATATGCTAAAGTTACGACCCCGGGAAGTT
>APFE031649168.1:0-60493 GCA_000404065.3 Pinus taeda | reverse complement strand
AAAATAATAAAATAACTAATTAATTATCTAAACTAATTCTCTTTATCCCTGTCCTTTCCTTTGATAGAGTTAAGTCAAAAATAGCAGTTGTCCTTATCCTTTGGTCCAATCTAGTCAAAGTTTAGTGGTAGTAGTTTCTAATCTAATATAGCTGTTAGATGATCTTCTCTATTTGATGTGGTTCCTTCACTAGAATTAATTGATAATGTAATTTAAGCTGAAACCCCTATAATGAGAATTCTACACAACTAAATATAATGAGAATTTTGAATTATATAATTTATATAATATATGTGAGGTCCATGATTTAATTTATATGGCTGTTGTTATTCGGCTGTTATGGTTGTATTATGTGAATACAACCTTCCTCTTGTGACCTTTTGCCGTAGTGCGACTCTATGATACACACAAATACCTACACGAAGAAATAACGTGGGCTGCCTTCTTTCTTTTCTTCTGCCATCCTTTCGACGCACTGTAATTCTCATATGATAAGACAACAATTACATGTGGTGATTCCTTTTTTTTTTTTCTCCATTCTTTTCTTCTGCCATCCTTTCGACACACTTTAGTACGCATATGATAAGACACAACAATTACATGTGGTGATTTTTGTTTTTTATTTCTTTTTGTGACACGAAAGATTGCATGTGCTGAGTTTTTTTTTTTTTAGGTTCTCCTATTGCAATCGTGTGGCACAAAAGAACGATGGTCTTTGGCCATGTGTCTTATCAATGTACGCACAGTGAGGGGCGATCCTATCCATACCTCGACTGCGTGATTATGCGATCATATCCCTCAGACGATTAACAATAGGGCACGGATTAAGCTTTGCTATAATCTTAATAGGAATCAAAGGACACAAATAGTTATTTTTGTCCTTTGTTGTGGAATATGTCGTTTTATTTGTTACGTAAAAAGAGATAATGATGTATAAACGGATGTTTAATTTATGTGGTATTTAGCTTAGAATATAAATAAAAGCCATGTTTTTTTTTTTTGGATTTATGATATTGTAGTTTTTTTTGGGGATTTGATATTGTTTATGGTAGTAACTGTTTTTTCCATCTTTCTCTCTGCCTGTTCCTGGCAGTTTCTCCTGTCTAAAAAATTCTTCTTTGCTGTTCGTTATTCCCTTTTTTCTCCTTGCTGTAGGATCATTTCTCTGTTTCATTTGTTTTCATGTCGTCCTTGTTATGCCCTCGATACATGTCTCCTTACGTTTTCCTGAGTCTATGGTTCTTCCCGTTCAACACGTTCGTTTTTTCTTCAAGTTTCTATCCCCCTGCTATTCTTTCCTCATTCCAGCTAAAAGTCGGGGTTTTCTGTTTAGTTCTTTTGCCTCCTTTTTGCATAAAGCAGATATAAGATCGTAGTGCAGATATAAGATCTGCCTCATCTCCGCCTTTTATTTTCTCATCTTCTGAGACTTCATCATATTAACATGTTAGTTTATTGGAATCTGAAAATTCCTGATGTATCTTCTTATGGGACTTTCGGTCAGTTCAAAAAGTCTCAACATATGCCAAGGATTCTTGATTTGATTTGAGGTAGAGAAGGGTTCGGAGTTCTCATTTGAGCTTATGGCAAGTTAGAAAATCAGAAGGATGATTAAAAGCTGATGATTCCTTGCATTTTGAATTGGGATCGGACTTCTAACCGTGCCTGGTTTATCTGTATTTCTCATTTCACCATTGCGAGGCCTTAGGTTCTCCTCCATCCGAGCCTGCGTTTTAAACAATGTTCTCTTTTCAGTCATGTAATATCGCTTCTTCCTGAAGCTGTATCCAGTTTTTTATACAGGCCTTCGGTTCTCCTCCATCCGAGCCTGGTTTTTATCAATGTTCTCATTTCAGTCATGTAATATCGCTTCTTCGTGAAGAAGCTGATCTATAACTTTCAGTTTATAAAATTTTGATTTTTCGTTTTCTGAAAAAAATGGTAGTAAGTAATTGAATATTATTGATTTGTTTGGATTGATAACCTGGAATTAGCCGTTTTCAATATAGCCGTTGGAATCTCTACCCAAACTATTTAAACAAGCTAAGCTGGATCTGTTCTTCAAGTTGTCCTTACCATGAACCACACTGGTTGGTTCGAAAAGGGTCCACAAATGATTTTTTATGTGATTTCAAGACTTGTAATTCATTTATTTTGTAAAAACATTTCTATGTGAAACTTAAATAGGATGATTGGATATTGTGATATTTCAATATCAACTATATACACACACTCCAAAAAAGTATGTCTACTTTAAATAAAATATCTCAATTGTCACCATACATGAAATAATTTTTAATCAACTTGATATAGAGAGAAAAAATAAATTGAAAGTTAAATATTTCAATTACTTCCTAATCACATAAAGATGTGTAATTCATTAAATTCTTTCTTTTAGTTTGCTAGTTTGTGTGAGTTATGAGATGACTGACACTACTAACTTGTGGCTTGAGTAGCCACAACATAGTTGCATCTAAGCCATCAAAATGACCTACCACTTGCATATTGTCTGGAGCACACTAGCCCTTACCATGGTTAGACTTTTTTCCCATGAAGTTTTGAACCAATAACCTTTAGACCACAAAGTGCGTCAACATAACTCGATGTCACCGTCTTCTCTATGCCCCATGGGATTAATTCATGTAGTTTTTAATTTGAATTGATATATAAAATTTAAAAATTATCAATACAAAAAAAAATCAATGTGGACCCTAAAGGAAATATTTAAGAGCTTATGGGTGACTAAAATATCTCAACATTATATATTATAGAGAGAGAGACATTTTGATGTGGATAATGTGAGTCATAAATAGAATATTTCATTAATTATATTGAGTAAAACTTTTCAATGTCAATAATTATGTTTGTGTTATGTAAAACAATTATAAAAAATATTATAATGTCCATGTGTAAAATATTCCAATATCAACTACAAATATATTATATACACCCATTGAAAAAAATAGATAAATCATGTGGCTAAAACATTTCAAGTAATTGAGACACTTCAAGTGCTTGAGGTTCTTCCAACAACTTCATTTAGTCATCAAATACAAGAAGGGTAACACCAAGAAGTTGGTAGACATGCTTTCAAGGCCGCCTGCATATAAAATTACAACTTTCAAAAATATAATGCACATGTATCCCTTCACCCATGATGCATAAAAAGCCATACACAAAATCACAAGCAGGTGCTTCAACATCTATAGGGAAGGACTCCTCTAGATGACCATGACAACACTTTTGACTGTCATCTCCTAAATGGATTATTATATTAGGTAGATACTCATTGTGAGCTTAAAGGTGAGCCATTAAAGCTTATCATAGAGGCACATACCTCTAATATTGTATGAAATTATGGGATGAGGAAATAATTGACAACATACAAAGGTATGTGTACTAACCCAAAATTAATGAAGATTGCGCAAGTTTCATTACATTATGAATATCCTATTTTATTGGCAAGTTTAGTGCTAAGAAATAAGGTGTATACCATAATTTACCTACACCCACTCTTCTTTGGGAAACAATTTGCATTTATTTTATGGGATGTTTACAACCAACCAAAATGGGAAATGACTATTTATTGGTGATAATTGATAGGTTCAAAGTGATGTGAATTTTCATTACTTATAAAATAACATAAACAATAAGAAGTAGAAAGATTGTTCTTTGAATAAGTATGGGTGCACTTTGGGATAGCAAGGGGCATCATTTTGAATATGGAGTACAAATTCATAAGTGCATTACGACTATGTTGTCGGAATAGTGTACCTCAAATTATAGAGTTATATGGCATTATATATCTTGCAATATGAGAAAGTACAACTATTCAACAAGACTTTGGTGTATATTTTGAGAGGTTACAATTAGAAGCATCTAAATACATGTGATGAAGAGATGTTCTATATACAACACTCTTATAAAAACATATTCCACAATTCTACTAGCAAGTCCTCATCTGAAATATGTTTTGAATATTTTAAGCCTTCATGTTTGGATGTTATATGTGGACATCAAGGAGTGAGGAAGGATCACAATTGTGATGCATTAAGAGTAGATTTTGATTTTGTGAAGATTATATCAATCCATTTTCAAGTGCAATAAATGTTGAATAAGTCACAAAAACTTTGTTAAATTCCTCAAAATTATTTTAGAAGGTTTCAGACCCCAATCCTCCAATCTAAGGCCCATGCAGCCTAATTACTCCAATATTTCCACTCTCAAAAGTATCCAAGATAAGGAGAAATGTTGTAATGATCCAATCCCAATCACGGAGACACAAAAATAGGTCAAAAACCACTATTCTAGAACACTTTTTCATATTTTTGGAGAAGGAAAGGTGACTCTAGATTACAAAACTAGAAAAATATATTTAGTCAACCTTTTACATATTCATCAATCCAAACAATGTTTCCTTAGTGAAGTTTTTTAAAAAAATTACATTTGAGAGATAACTAGTTTTTGTAAAACTACTTTGGAAAAATGTAAAAGAAGTAAAATTGACAATTCCACATTGATACAAAATTTTATTGGAGCATCAATTTTTCAATACGAAAGTTTCTATCCACTAAACCAATCTTATTATATGCTCCTAACATAAAAAAGTTTCCTTTCTCTTAAAAATTTTTCCTTTAAATGGGACAAAAGTTGCCCTTTGAGTATAATTCATATTGTGAAAAGAGGATAATGGAGTGCAAATGGAAACTTTCTAAAGCATGTATCATTTAGTTGAGAAATCATAATGAATCTTTCCTATCAAAAGAATATTTAGAGTAAAATGTGCTTAAAGGGTCAAAATATATTTTAATGAATTTCTATTGTTGATGAATCAAGATTGAAAATGTCATGTAGTTAGAATGTAGTTAGAATTATGATTAATGAAAAAATTAAATTAAGCATAATTTCTAATAGTAATGGTTTTTTGAAATTTTTACAAAAGTAGGGGTAAAATTAAAACAATATCAGGAATTATAAATCATACAAATGGAAGGTCCATAAATAACTTATCGTCATGAAAGAGAAGTCAAAAATGTAGACATCATTATAACTACTGAGGAAATAAAGTTTAGTGGATAGAGATGTAAGGTGGAGATAACAAATTTGGTAGAGGCTATGAGCTGATTTAGGATGAATGTGTAAATCTATGTAGCTAATAATGAAAGAATAATAATATGAGATGATGAATGAGATTAAAGAAAAACTTAGTTCTTGTCAAGTCTAAATCCACTACAAAGACAAATGAAGAATGGATCAAGTTGAAGACATGAGGGAGAAGGAAAATCTCATGCATGGATGGATACAAAAAGAGGATATGATCACTTAAGAAGTTCTCATAAAGCACATGTACATCACTACTCATATACTTATTAAACCATGAATTTTATGCATTTGAAGAGTCAAGGAGCAACACAAAAGTTTCTTCTGAGAAGGCATGAACTAGATAGATTACAAAGCAAGATTAGGAAGCTTAATCCGTGGACCTTTTGATGGTGAAAAAAAAATGAGAAGATGATGTTGAAACTTAGTTTCATGGAATGATAAAATTCTTTTAGTTGCAGAGTTACTCAGCTAGCCTAGAAGCCATGATTATCATATATCAAGTACAACGAAATGTCTCCATATGTTGGCACCAATTAAAGCCTACCAAGCACATCAATTAGAAAAGGATTTATTTGAATTAGTTGAAGAAATATTTTTAATGATGGTATATTCCATACCAGCACTATAATAAGAAGATGTGGTTGTTCATTGAACTAGATAAGGAAAACATGACGATGCAAGAATATGAAAATAAATTTGTATAGTTGTTGAGATATGTAAGTTTTATCAAGGAAGAAAGGTGTAAATCAAAGGTTTTTAAGTGTACTACAATATTTTACAAAGTCACAATTAAATTTGATGAACCAAAGACTTTGGCAAAGACCTTTAGAATGGTTGAATACCTAGGTAAACAAAGCAAAACAAGATAGAGTTATCAAATGAATTAGAATGATAAGGAGGAGGAATAAATTAAAGCACAGAAGGGATTCAAATTAATTTCAAAAGATATGGTCCTAATATATAAAAGAAAAATTGAAATAATTACGATGATTCCAAAAAGACGAAATCCTTCGTAGAGAGGGAAAGAAAAAATTATGTATACACACAAAATTCAAGAGGCTACCATAGTAGAAGACATGCGGACAAAATATTCCAAGGATATATAATGAATAGGTAGAGCATCAATCTCATATTATTGAGGTCTATGGTAAGATTAAAAATTAGCTTGTTTCTATTTTGATTGAATCGAGAGAAATCCATTGCTATATTGATCCTAGACTAGCATACAAATTTCATTTGATGAAAAGTAAGATTAAAATATTATGGTTGGATTAACTAATTGTTGGAACTGAAATAAGGGTTAATGAGGTTGTAAGAGGTTTCCTAGTAGATTTAAATGGAATGGATAAAAGAGATTATCTAAATATCACACCATTGGGGTCTTATGATATTTTAATTCAAGGAATTCAAAGACCCATTTATATAAGGGAGATATCAACATTACAACTAAAAACATGTTTAAGGATAGGATGTCAATTTTATCATTAGATAAATTGTGAGGTCTAAAATGGGCCTCTTATGGAATATTATAAAATAAGAGTGGAAATAATCAAATAATATTATACTAGATCATCCAATTTGAGAGGGAAAAAAGAAAAGACTACTCTTTCAACTCATATTTTTAAATTATCTCCCTACGATTTTACTCAAATTTTGAGTAGGATCACTCATTCGATGAATAATTTAATTTCTTATCGAAGGAGTACCCATGTTGTTCATTGTCAATGGACCCTCATACAGAAACAATGAGAAATACATGAAAAAACACGATTGCAATCATGCTTTTCATGTATTTCTCATTTTTCTTGCAGTGTGGTCCATCGAAAGTATGTGACACGGGTACTCCTTAGGTGAGGAATTAGATTTCACATCAAAATATTGCTCCCACTCAAAATTTTTAGTAAACCCATAGGGAGATAAGTTTAAAATACGAGTTGAAAAAGTAGTTTTTTATTTTATTTTTTATTTTTTAAACTTTTTTTTTTACTCTGAAAATGGTAAATCATCCCCCATGGGTAAGATCATAATAATGAATCCTATTTTTTGTATATAGTTGATTTTGGTTGTATATTTTTATTTTGAAGCCCACTTTTTACCTCATAATCTCTTTAATGGTAGTCGATGTGGAAGATACATACATGACAAAAATGTTAAGTGGTGAAGGTTTTGCAATGTTGCAAGAGGTTAAGGATGTCTTTGATAAAATACCAATATTTATACTAAGGGAAATAGTACAAAATTACTAATTATTTACTAAAATAATGACTAAAATTTTCATATAAATGACCATTTTACAATTGATGACCATTAGTGTCTAATTTACAATATCTTATAACGAACCAACTTTAGTCTCATTTAGTTTGATCATTAATTAGTTGTCTCATTTTTATCATGTTGTAGTATATTTAGTCATTAATTTGTGTTGGTGTCCCATATTGCCCTATTATCTACCCCATTATCACCTCTGTTTTATCTCAACATAAACCTCTCTTTCCTGCACTAGCTCAAGATAACTACCTATTCATAAACATGCTTCATATTTTACATTAAGATTTATCAAAGTGCTTTATTAATCATTTTTATATGGATTTCATGCCTATTACATACCTCTTGTAACTTATGTTAATTTCATAGAAGTAATTGATAAACTTACTATTAATTATAAGTATGAGTAGTACAAGTAGATTCTTGCACCACCACCACGACTGTCCAAGATTCTGTGAGCCAAATCTTTCCACGAGGACAGATTTTGATCCTTGAATCTGAGTTTAGTTACTGATGAACTGAAGATGGATACGAGTGGCATGCAATTAGGGAATGTTTTCCAAAGTTAGTCTCTATCCAAGAAAGATACATGTTCCATTATAACTGATCATCGATTTTGTAATTTCGGTTGTTAGTCTGTTCGACCAAAAGGTCTGAATAAGAAAATGTCTGTAATTAGTGGAAAACAGCTAAGGCAGAAAGGATGTACAAGATATAGATCATAAGTAGGACTAGCTAGTGAACCATTGACTGTAATTTCATTTTCATGTAATCTAGGTATCGCCTTAGCTCTACAGCTCGACTTGCATTGTTATTCAGATTTTCTTAATTGAGTAATACAAGAAATCCACCATGGTTTTCATACACAACATTTAATTTATCTTTGATGCATATTTGAGTGTTGAACATTTTCATTTCTTAGATGAGAGATGGGCTAATTGGCTAGGTCTCAGCTAACACAACTCGTTTAGCCCTTGTAATTTCGTTATTCAGAAAAGCATTGTGAATATTTCCTTTTGCAGCTACGTGGTGTGAAAGTTCTCATATTTATTTCTAAAATTATGATTTAAATCTCTTTTTTAGTTAAAGTGTGAAATAGATCCATGGCTTTGGGAGTTAGCTGAGTTTATTTCATTTATGAAATTCCTTTCTCACATTTTCTTTACTCTCAATTCTTGTCTCAATTTTCTTTCGCTCGGATCGAGGAGGAAACTCTTTCCTGCAACAGTGCATGTGTGTGCCTGCACTTTGGTTCAATTCTTCATTTTGCAACGAACATTGAATTATTGTCCTACATATTATTTCCAATTATTTTGCAAGCGAATGAATTGTTAACTTCAGTAATTGTATTCAACATTAAAAGTATATCTCCAAAAGATCTGAGAGTAGTTGCATGAATTTATCATAAACATTTATACTTGCATCTTATGTCTTATGAACAAAGAACATAAACACTTCTAGTGGATTACTTCAGGATTTCATTCGCAGTTGCAATTCTTTTTTAGCACATCTTTTAGTCCTTTCAAAAGTAATTTGGAAACTGAATGAAGGAAACTCTACCTCGGTGCAAGAGCTGGTCTCTTGTCACAAAAACATAGTTCTCTAAGCCCTGAATCTTAGAGAACCTTCACTACGACATAAATATTCAGTAAGGGAGGTCAAATATACTTTTACATAGAGACATTGTACCAGCACTAGTGCAAGGAGATTGTAACAGTGCAAGAACAGGTTATTTATGTTGAAGGAAGATCAAGAGGAAAATAGATCTTTGCAAGGGCCCACTTGTCACACTATTAGCCATCCATCTAAAGATGAACATAGCATTTCATTCCAGCATTTAAGATTGTTTCAGTTGTGTGAAAACTCCTTACTTTATTTCCTTGCAAATTGTACTTTTACATTCCACAAATAGAGTTGCTTTGGTGTCAATTGCCTTTACGATTGTTTTTTGTCTGATTATGCAACCATTTCCTTTAAAGAAGTAGGATTAGGAGTAGGAAAAGCTCATACCACTTTTGGCATTGCTTGTGCTTCATCTCTAAGTTTACAAAACCGTCGAGTTGATAATTAAGTGTTGAGGAGTTTTCTTAACGGTAATTCTTACACCCAACATTTTGGCGCCATTACCAGGGAGGCGATTTTAATGGGTAAGAATTTCCAATTTTTTTTGGAAATAGGGGTAAGTCTGCTATTATTTTTTCCTGCACTGTGCTTCTATTGTTTGAGGGAGTTTATAGGCGCCGATTTTGTTTTATTTTTTTTTAATTGCAGTTTTTATTTGAATTTTGTTTTGTCATTTTTTTGAAATGAATGCCTAAAAGAGGTATGGATCCGAAGTCCACTAGGGGCCAAAGAAATAATGGTAGATCTAAAACCAAAACTCATATTGGGCCTTTTTCTGCAGGCAGAAATTCCTAACAAACTCAGACTCATCAAGCAGGAACAGTCTGCCTAGGCTCCAGTAGCAGCGGTCCACATGTGACACAACCCATAAAGGGGAAGAAGGGGACTGTTGGAATCTACAGTCAGCCTTCTCAGCCTATTGAGTGTGGTTCGTGTGGAAGAACAAAAATGGCAAATATGGAATACCATGCAAAAGGAAGTGGTGAAAATCAGGTAAATCAGGAACATTCCACTTTCAGATTCCCGATTGTGGATCCTGATACACAAGTACAAATGAAAAATATTTCACCATTATCTCTTCCTCATTTTTATGGTAAGGTACATGAAGATCTAGACTCTTTCTTATTTGAGTCTGATATTTTGTGTAAAAGTTATGATTAATCATCTGATGCCTAGAGGTTAAAGTTGTTTCCCGCAACTCTCAAGGACGCAACACTCCACTTGTTGATGGGACTAGGAGGAAACACTATATCTTCTTGGGAGAAAATAAAGAGAGTATTCTTGTCAAAATATTAGGAATATTTTAAAACTAGAGATATTCAAGTTAAAATATTTACTATTGCACAAAATGATGATGAGACTCTAGAGGACTATTTGGAGAGATTAATGTCAAAGCACAAATTTGATCCAAGTACCATTAGAACCTTGTTCTTACGTGGGCTTACTGATGATGTAGAAATAATTTAAATCTGTTAGGACAAGGGGATATTTCTCAAAAAACATTTGATCAGATGTGTGACTTGTGTAGGAAATTCTCAAGGAACCAATATAGATTCAGTAAAGGAATTCATAATAGAAACAAGAAAACTGGATTTATTGATGCTATGATTATTGGATTAGAAAGAAAATGGACAATATGAAAATTGAAATAATGAATATTGTTAGTAAACAAATAGACTTTTTGAAGTTTCAACAAAAACTTGTAAAAGAGAAAGAGATATTGTCTATATTCTGTCCTAAATGTAGAAGAAATCACCCTTTAACAAAATTTCCTCTTGATATTAAAGAAACTAATAAATTTGCAATTTGTGCAGATAACCATGCTATAGAAAAATGACCCTCCATATCTGGTCTGAAATTTGTAGTTGAAGGGGGACAACTTGAAGCTGAATCACTACATGTTATGGGAGCACAAAGAAATTGGCCTCAGGTAAGTGCAGGTATGGTTCCTGAACCTCCACCGTATTTTTTTTCGTTATAATGCAGACTCATATTCATATCCTAACACTGGTCACTCTCAACATTGGTAGAATGGGAATTAATATCAGTATGGACAACCCTCCCAATCTCAGCAACAAGGATGGAGAGGGCCAAACCATTCACATGTTTCACATCATTCCTATCCTGCACCTATGCAGTCGTACCCTCCTACATATGCACCTTACCCAATTCCTCAACCAATCATTACCTCATCTGAGTCAACCTATGCCACCATTACCTTTACCTCCACCGTTTCAACCTTCTCAGCTTCCTTCTCAACCTTTACCCAACACTAATAATAAATTGATACAAATGATCCTTTCTATCAACCTGCTTTCTTCATCTAGATATCAGATTATGCGAGTTGGTGTCAATGATCTGCAATTGAGATTAAGGAAGTTGGTAACCTCAGAAAATCAAAAGCAACATATGGTGATCATCAATGAGAGAGGAGAGGAGGAAACTCGTGACCATTCTGAAAAACATGACACCACTCAGCCTATCCCTGTACATTTTGAGCCCTTGTCATTTTCTTCCAACCAACCTCCCTATCCAAAGAGGTTAGTTGTGGAGAAGAAAACCTCATTCTTGAGTCTAGCCTAGATTTTGAGCTTAGTAACCTTTTCATAAAGGTACCTTTGATCCAAGCTATCAAAGAGATCCCCATCTATACAAAAATCATTAGGGAACATGGTCTCAAAAATCGATGAAGGAGAAGCTTGGAACCTCAAACTATTCAATTTCTTGGTAGAGAAACAGAGTTGATGATGGGGTGTATGCACATGGAAAAATATACTGACCCTGAAAACCCTATTGTCTATGTTCAGATAGGTGATGTCCTTGTCTCCAATGTACTTATAGACCTAGGGGTAGCTATTAATGTTATGACCAAGAAAACCATGGATCAACTTGGTCCATATTCATCCTACTCCCACTGTGCTTGAACTGGTAGATAGATCTAAAATCAAGCTAGAAGGGGTGCTGGATGATGTGGTCATTTCCTTAGATTATTGGGAATATACTGCATATTTCTTTGTGCTTCATCCAAAGAACATTGTGGGAGGGCATCCCTTGATTTCGGATGACAATGTCTTGCTACGGGGGATGCTTATATTAGATGTCATTCTGCTGATATGTATATTTCCCATGGACATTCTAGAAAGAAGGTCACCTTATATCCACCCGCTAGAGCCATTCAAGAGCTCCGAGACACTTTATGGTTAGACTATAGTAGTTATGAGGAGACTCAACCTATTTCCTTGATACAACATAATGTTGACTCCTCACAGGGGGGTGAGATTCAAGACTTCCTAAAGAATTTAGACACCATGCCTAATTTCGAGTCATTGAGTTAGATTATTAGTCTAGACTTTCATAAAAGATATAACTCTCTACGTCCATCACTGCCATCGCTAGTCACACCTTTATGTACTATTGAGCCTGATACTACTCTTATTGAGATTAGTCCAACTAAATCCTTATATATCAGTTCAGACTTGGATCCTTCTCAGCAAGAGAATCTTGTGAATTTGTTGCAAAACCATCTTGATGCCTTTGCATGGAGTTATGAAGATATGAAAGGCATCCCTCCTTAAACTTGTACATACCATATCTATATTCAGGATGGAGCCTGACCTGTTCGACAACCCCAAAGGCGAATGAACCCAACTCTAAGAGACATTGTAAAGGAAGAATTGCAAAAACTCTTAAATGTTGATTTTATCTATCCCATTTCTGATAGCCAGTGGGTCTCACCATTAGTATTAGCCCCAAAGAAAGATGGGAGATTGTGATTTTGTATTGACTACAGAGAATTTCAATAAATCCACTCTCAAATATTACTCCCCCCTTCCTTTCATTGATTAGGTACTCGATACCCTTGTTGGTAAGAAGCACTTTTCTTTTCTAGACACCTTTAGCAGATATAAGTAGATACAGATAGCACCCGAGGATCAAGAAAAAACCACTTTTACATTTCCATGGGGTACATTTTCTTACTGAGTGCTTCCCTTTGGGCTATGTAATGCCCCAACTACCTTTCAGAGGGAAGTTTGGTGATTCATTTGAGGAAGCCCTCAAGAATCTAGAAAAGGTGCTTCTTCGTTACCAAGAAGCTCATCTCGACTTGAGTGACAAGAAATGTAGATTAATGTGAAACATGGGAATGTTTCTTGGCCATCTTATTTCCAACAAAGGTATCTAGGTTGACCCTACAAAAATAGAAGTCATTTTGAGTCTTCCTATACCAAAAACTCAAACGGAAGTGAGAGGTTTTCTAGGAGACGTGGGCTACTATAGGAGATCCATTGAGAATTTCTTAAGGATATCTACCCCCCCTTTTCGAATCTTGGCTAAATATAGTGAGTTTTCTTGGTCCATAGCTTGCCAATAGTCCTTTGAGACATTGAAGGAAAAATTAGTCGAGGCACTAGTTTTGAGAGGACCAAACTAGTCCCTACAATTCCATATTTCCTCTGATGCCCCCGATACTACTATTGATGCAGCTTTAGGACAAGAAGAAGGAAAACGATCTTATGCTATTTATTTCATTAGTAAAAACTTGTCACCCACTAAACTCAATTATACAGTTACTGAGAAAGAGCTTTTAGTTGTAATTTTTTGTATTAATAAATTCAGACATTGCATTAGAGGATATGAAATCCTTGTACATACTGACCATTCTGCAATAAGATATTTGATGAATAAACCATTAACTAGTGGTAGAGTGACTAGGTGGTTGCTATTGTTACAAGAATTTAATATTACTATTGTTGATAGACCAGGAAAATCCAATGTAGTAGCAGATTATCTTTCAAGATTAAATCATCCTAGTGAAGCAATTCCTGTTGATGATGATTTTCCTGACGAACATCTATTTTTTGTGTCAACAAAATCCCCATCGTTTGCTGACATAGTTAACTATTTAGTCACAGAAAGGTTACACCTCACTTATCCGCTCGTGAAAAGCAGAATATCATTCAAAAAAGTGCTAAATATTCCTATATCCAAGGAGACCTCTTTTACACAGAAGCAAATCTAATTATTTGTAGATGTGTAAGAGAAGAAGAAGTGTTTGATATTTTAATATATGCCCATGATGAACCTTATGGGGGTCACTTCACTGATAAGCAGACTACATACAAAGTGTTACAACTGGCTATTTTTGGCCTTCTTTGTTCAACGATGCCAAACAATATGTCAAGCTGTGTGACAACTATCAACGACTTGGCCAACCTAATCAAACCAATGAAATGCCTTTATGTCCTGAGGTTATTATTGAGCCTTTTTAAAAATGGGCCATTGATTTTGTAGGACCAATAAATCCAGCATCATCAAATAAAAAGCATACTTTGGTTTGTACAGATTTTGTTACAAAATGGGTAGAAGCTAAAGCTATTTATTTTGCTACTGAAAGAGTTGTTGTTGATTTTCTTTTTACTTACATCTTTACTAGATTTGGTGTGCCTAGAGAAATTGTTTATGACAATGGACCACATTTTATTTCTAATTTGATACAGGCTGTGATGGAGTAGCACAAAATACGGCGTAGGAAAGCTACATGATATCACCCTCAAGAAAATGGTTCGGTGGAGTCCACAAATAAGGTGAATGAGTCCATCCTCACAAAGATAGTAAACATGCACATAAAGGATTGGGCTAAAAAAGTACTGAAAGCATTATGGGCCCATTGAAACACCTGGAAAAACAACACAAGACATACACCATATGAGATGGTGTACGGAAGACAAGTCCTCTTGCTAATAGAATTTTATATCAAGACTTTCAAGATTGCAGTCCAATTTGGACTAGATCTCTTTGAAGCACAACAACAACGTCTTCTACAATTAAACAAGTTATATGAATTCTGAAGGTATGTTGTGTAGCAGAACATGTTGGCTCAACAACAGCACATGAAGTGGCATGACAAGTCCATTAAAACGAAGCAGTTACAACTAGGTTATTGGGTACTCCTTTAGGATTTGAGATTCAAATATTTTAAATGAAAGTTCCATACATGATGGATGGGACCCTACGAGGTCGCAAAAGTATTTGAAAATGGAGTGGCAGAAATCGAAACTATTGATGGACGAAATTCTGTGTTCCTAGTAAACGGGCATATATTGAAAGAATATTTTCAGCCCCTTACTAAAGGAGATTTTATGTAGCATGTCCAACAGCCATTTGAAGAGGGGTTGGTAGGTGGTAACACCAACCTGTTGAAGATTTGATTCCTTTTTATCCTTATCAAATAATAATTATCCTAATAATTAATAATAATAATAAGAGAAATAAAAAGTATAAAAATAAAAAAACTTCCTGTAATTATGAAAATTAGTTGACTAGCATGATTGTAGAAGGATCAACCTGAAAACTAGCATGGAGGCACGAAGATCGAAATTTTAATAGAAAGGGAATGTTACCTGATTTTTAGATATGTTGGTTGCCACCAAGAAGAAGCAAGTTTACGAAACCGAGCACTTTCCCAAGTTTGGGGTAACTAGCATGGACATTTTTATTTTAACTAAATGCTTACTTCCCGCTACAGCTATTTTTCCTACACCAGTGCAGGAAGATTTCAAGGTAAAAATGTTGTCTTTCTTCTATCTCCCATTTCAAAAATTCCCACTAGTGTTTTTCTAAAATCCCTAATGAATTACCTTCCTCTTTATTTTAAGAATCTACCCTTTCCAAATTTCGTAAAATCCTTCTTTTCCCATGAATTTATTCCCAGATCTAGTTTCGTTTATCCCTCTTGGTGATATATTTTCTAGAATCCCTATTGTAATATTCCTTACCATTCTAAAAAATTTTACCCCCTTCCCACTTCTTTATTCCCTCATAAATTGATTGCAGAATTGGATGCAGTCAATCTAGAAGGCATGCTCGTGAAACACCAAAGGATGGAAAATAAATTTTTTTCTCATGTATTGAGGCAAATTCTTTAAGTCTAGCTACAGAATTATGTTCTATCAGATTCTCTGTTTGGTACAAGTCTCTTGTGCAAGAAGAGCGCAGTGCAAGCACATCACAATGCAAGCATAGGTAGTGCAAGGAGGTTTAGTGCAAGAACACAGCTGACTTTGAAAGTAAGTAAAATTCACATAGTCATGGAGTGCTTTATCAAGGATATTTATGGATTTGTACTTTCCTGTACATGTGTACTAATACATCATAGCATTGCATTTTTTAGTTGATACTTTGTTTCATTATTTACTAACCTAGGAAAAATATTTAAAGTGAAAGATGTGTAGGGTTTTGAAATCTAATCTTCTTTAATAAGTGTTGAAGTATTTCTTGATTAAATTATGATGATGACTATTAGATTTTACTCTTGTTTGATAGCCTGTATTCACCCTCCTTGAAATAATTCTGCATTTCTTGTCCATTATTACCTTACCCATAATCCGATCATTGTTACCATTGTGCCACCGCCACCTATACCTCCATTACACCCAATCATTGTGATTCACCTTTAGAGGGCTGACACGAATCTTCACCTGATAGAAAGGGTTGTTTCATCATGGTCGGGCATGTGGGTCTGAAAAGATGGAGGGCAATGAACCTCCGGCATAAAGCTCTCGACAAACGTTGGAGCCAGTCGCATAAATTCTTTCAAGGGTGTGATAAAAAAGGGTGAAGTGTAGTTCGAAATGGCATCTATGAGGAGTGAGCCACTATCTTTGCAAGAGATTGAGCAAACCGCAGAATACAGGAATAGTCTTACACTATTGCAAGAATCTGGGTTCCTACCTTTCCTACAGAAGTTTGATGGGTTCGACATTACTGTGGTACTGGAGTTTGCATGAACATTCAAAGAAAGATGAGCTAGGCTCAGATCATTGAAATTTAAAGTTATAGAGGATTCTATTGTTCAAACCGCATGCTTGCCACTTCGAGGAGAGCATTGTTTTAAAAAGGAGTGGCCCGTGAAGAAACGATGGCACCGGTTTGTGGTTGACAAGAAGATTAAGATCGACTGGAAGAAGGGACATCCACAGAGTGCCATGGTCAAGAAGTGGTGAGACCTATTATTTATATATCAAAAATTCATAACTCGGGAGGGATGCTATACATTAGTGTTTGTATATCACCTTCGGTTGTTGCTGCACTTCGAGTCAGGAAAATCAATTAATTTCCCTTACTACTTGCTCAGGAGTCTTGAGAAGATGGCGAAAGGCATGCAGAGTGGAAATCCAAGCCAATTTGAAACTAAGCTCTACCATCATGGGCTTATCATGATTCATGTCAAGAAGCTGGAAGAAAAGGGAGTAACCTGGGGAGAATTTCAGAAAGAATTTCGAGCAACGGGTGTAGAGAAGCCTTCCAGCATGAGTACAAGTAAGAAGAAGAAAGCAGAGACATCGTCTCCTACCAAGCAGCGAGATGAAAGTCCACTAGTGCATGTAGAGAAGAATATTGTTGAAAATACTCCACTTGTAGCTAAGAGGAGAAACACTAGAACCTTAGTGAGGAGGAAGACTGACTCCCAAGGGATGAACCAATCAAGCTCTCCGATCATAATCCATGAATCACCCCAAGTTTCCCCTACAATTCATAATATCTCGGTCCTTGTAGATTCAGTACCACACACTTTTGAAGATGAAGATAATGTGAATGACAACGTATTGTTGTCAGCTTTCGTCAGTAGATTAAGGAAAAGGAAAATGACACCGAGTATTAGTGAGGTCGAAGCAAAGGGTCATGAGGATGAAAAGGAACATGTAGAGACCCTTGATAATTACACTGAACCATACATGGATTTTGAGGAATGGGGTACTAAAGCTCCTACTATTTTGGAAGGACAAGGTATTGAAGCCCCTGTGGTTTTAGAAGGATAGGGTACTAAAGACCATGCTGTTGAAGCAGAACGGGGAACTGAGACACCTACTGATTTGGAAAGATAGGGAATTAAATCCCTTGAGAAAATGGAAGAACAACGTGTTAAAAGCCTTAAAAATTGAGCACACAAGGTATTGAAACCCTTGGCACAAAGATTGTGGAGGGCATCAAAACCCTCACTGACAAGAAAATTGCAAATGTAGAAACCCTCGATGACATCATAATGCATACATTTGACAGCCTTGACCTTGACAACGATGGAACCTATTTCGAGTCCATTACAGAGAAGACATTCACGTTTGAAGATATTAACACAAAACCCTCCACTCTCTACCTGAATATCCAAATAGTAGATTTCGAGCAGCAAGTTCATGACGTGGAGGCTTTAAACCAGGTCATGAAGGAGTGGAGTGCGTATAAGCAAAACGAGGTGGAGTTACTTGTAGAGGAAAAAAGGCAGAAGTAGCAAGTAAAGGTATGGAATTACCAGGCCTCCAAATGATACAAAGACCTCAAGAAGGTGATGAAGCAACTGTAAAGATCCCGAGACAAAAAGCCGAAGATAGTGAAGGTAGGAATAGACATTGAAGTTCAGGATTGAGGAGCTGCCCATTCATTTTTTTGAGACTTTTTGAAAAAGGTAAAACATTATGTGAGGACACACAACATCAATTGTAATTTCATTTTGATGTAATCTCGGTATCACCTCAACTCTCAGCTGGACTCGCATTGTTATGCACATTTACTGAATCGAGTAATACAAGAAATCCACCATGATTTTCATACACAATGTTTAATTTATATTTGATGCATATTTGAGTGCTGATCCTTTCTGTTTCATACATGGGAAATGAGCTGGTTTGTTAGGGCCCATCCAACCCAGCTCGTTTACCCCTTGTACTTACGTTATTCAGAAAGGCAGTGTGAATATTTCCTTTTACAGCTACGTGGTGTGACAATTTTGATATTTATTTGTGAAATTCTAATTTAAATCTCTTTTGTAGTTAAAGTGTGAAATAGATCCGTGGCTATGGGCGTTAGGTGATTTTATTTCATTTATGAAATTCCTTTCTCACATTTTCTTTACTGTCAATGCTTGCCTCAATTCACTTTTCCTTGGATCGGGCAGGGAGCTCTTTCCTGCACAAGTGCATGTAATTGACTGCAATTTGGTTTAGTTCTTCATTTTGCAGCAAACATTGAATTACTTTCCTACATATTATTTATAGTTACTTTGCAAGCGAATGAACTGCTAAATTCAATAATTGTCTTTAGCATTAAAATTATATCTCCAAAACATCTAAGAATAGTTGCATGAATTTATCATAAACATATTATACTTGCATTTTTTGTCTTATGACCAAAGAACAAAAACACTTCTAATGGATTACAAAAGTTACTTAACACATGTAGATCGCTTAGAATATTGCCTTGATTCCTTTGAGTTGCTCTCATTTCATGAATTTTACTTCCTTTGCAGGATTTAATTAATTAAAGCATTTCTTTTACAGAGATAATTTACTTCAGGATTTCATTTGCAATTGCAATTCTTTTTCAGCACATCTTTAAGTCCTTTCGAAAGTAATTTGGAAACTGAGTGAAGGAAACCTGCCTCAGTGCAAGAGCTAGTCTCTTGTCATAGAAAAAAAGTGCTCTAAGCCTTGAAGCTTAGAGCGCCTTCACTAAGACAAAAATCTCTAGTAAGGGAGGTCAAATATACTTTTACATAGAGACACTGTACCTGCACTAGTGCAAGAAGATTGCAATAGTGTAAGAACAGGTTGTTTGTGTGGAAGGAAGATCAAGAGGAAAACATATCTCTACAATGGCCTGCTTGTAATATTGTTAGCCATCCATCTAAATATGAACATAACATTTCATTCTAGCATTTAGGATTGTTTCAGTTGTGTGAAAACTCCTTGCTTGATCTCCTTGCAAATTGTTCTTTTACATTCCAGCACTAGAGTTGATTTGGTGTCAATTGCCTTTACGATTATTTTCCATCTGATTCTACATGAATTTCCTTTAAAGAAGTAGGATTAGGAATAGAAAAAGCTCATAATACTTATGGCGTTTCCTGTGCTTCATCTCTAAGTTTACGAAACCCCCGGGTTGACAATTAAGTGTTGAGGAGTTTGCTTAAGCACAATTCCTGCACACAACAATTTGGTCATTGATTTTGTTATTAATTGCAAGAGTTGATGACCGAATACACAACAAAATACACTACCACATAATCAACCGAAAAAAACAATTAATTACCAAATAAATATGACCAAAATGTTGGTCATGTTATGATATACTATAAATGATGCACTAACTCTCATATATATGAAAATTTTAGTCATCGTTCGAAACCAATTAATGACCAAACAAATATGACTAAACCTTTTTCATGTTGTAAGATATTGTAAATTAGCTGCTAATAGTCATACATATGCAAAATTTAATCATTTTTTTAAACCACAAATTTATCATTTACAATAGTCATTTATCTTTCTTTGGTAGTTTCATAT
The DNA here is from genome assembly GCA_000404065.3 of Pinus taeda. Classification (NCBI taxonomy): domain Eukaryota; kingdom Viridiplantae; phylum Streptophyta; class Pinopsida; order Pinales; family Pinaceae; genus Pinus; species Pinus taeda. The sequence continues at coordinate 40,166 of APFE031649168.1, read as the reverse complement.
TCATTATATAAACCATTGATTTAATAGTTTTTATTCATTTCATTTACTTTCATTAATAATCTTTATAAATAACTAATTTAGTAATTATATATTTATTTTATTTATGTTCATAATTAATCAATATAAACTACTAATTTAGTAGTTTTAAATTGATTTTATGTGTTTATTATTAATCAACGTAAATTAATTAGTATAATTTTGTGACTAAGTTAAAAAAATAACATAGGATGTGCATGCTCATCTAATATGAAAATGCAATGTTACATATGTTAATTACAATACTCGATAATATCACGTACAACTACAAATAATTTAAACCACCTAAATTATGTTTTATGAAATGTCAAGTATTACAATATGAATTTCCAACTTAATATAGGTTGGACTACAATTTACACATGAAATATTGTTTCATTACTTCAAAACATTATCATTGTGTTGTTAAGGCATTATAGGTGAATTCAAAAACTTTAAGTAATTGACCATGAGTCTGTATGTGTGTCTGTCATGTGGGATATTGGCTTTAAGGGTATCACTAGAGTAGTTCTCTTCTCTATCTCTTTCTTCATTTTTCACTCCAGTGTTATTGTTCTCCTCTTCCTTAAATTCCTTCTTATCATCAATAATGAGTTCCTTTCCTGAAAATGAAAGAAGATACAATGCATAGTATAAGACATGAAATATGATGAACAATGGAATGTAAACTAAAGTAGAGAATAAAGGATTTATGTGACATATACATCAAAATCAACTATGTCAATGCCATTTTTCCCTAGAAAAGTAAGAAACTCAAACAATATTTCCTTAGTTGGTAGATATTGGTAGCTATGTAGCCAAATGACTTGTATAAACAAAGAAAATAAAATTTCATGAGAGAAAAAACACCGTAGGAGCTTAGTAATAAAGCTTCAGGAAAATCCTAAACACAATGTTGCCCACTAAATTAAATGCTAAAAACCACAGGTCGTAGATAGATTTTTAAAACAAATGGAATGAAGAAACCAAGATATAATAAATAATTTATGAAATTTGGATTGCAAGTTGCATTATAGAAGAAAACATGTCTCTTATGGTTACCTATACATGTGGGTCTATAACATGCCCCAATATTCCATGATGCTTAGGGTCAAGTCGAAGTAAATGTCCTACTAACATAATGGTTGATTGGTTGCATATTGGCTTTGCCTCTCATTTGTGAGTCAAAAAAAAAAGTGCATCTAATACTGAATGAGAAAATAATTAATGGAGAGTTTGGTGTAGGATCAGGCTATGATAGCTTGTTCCTCCTCTCACCTTCTCTATCATATCCCACATTTCCCATGATCTCTCTCATGTCACGTATATGCTTTTTTTATTCATGTTCCCTCCACATCATCTCTCATCTTGTCACCTCATATCAGTTTTCCACATCCACTATGTGGATGAGGTGATTGTTACCATTAACATATTAACCAAAGGTGGTAGAGTCCAAATTCACGTGCTAAGGATCTAATGACATTTTGGATGTTTCACCCCTTATTACCTCCATGAATCTCTCCCACACCATAGGTTGGTTAATTTCCAACACAAGCGGGAATTCCTATACGCTTATGCTTCTATAGATAAGGGAAACAAGTGACAATAACAATCTGTCTTTGTAGTGATAATCATTTATGAATTTGAGTTCTTGTAATGAGGGATATTAAACCTTTATATGTGTAAGTGATTGTTTTATATGGTTTAACTTCAATTTGGAATTTAATATGAATTTCCAAATTGATATTATCCATAATTATATGACAAATGCTACTAAGATGGGAATATTTTCAAGCTTTAGAGGTCACTTTATTTTGTGAAAGATTAAATAGTAAAGTATATATTTTTGAAGCATCCAAAGGGAAGATTATCTTGTGGTAATAAGAAGTCTAGAATTATGAATTTGTTGTTATAAATATCAAGATCTCAAACAACCATAAAATGGAAATATTTAGGGCGTAAGGAATGAAATATCACTTCTGATTTATGCACTAATTTACTTCAGAGTTCATTCCAACAAAGGAAAATGGAAGCTTTATGATTTTATCAAGGGGTGGAAACCTAGTGTGTTTATAACATTGAGCATATGGGGTCTTAAAGGAAATACTAAAATAAGCTTATTTCTCTAAATGCACTAAAGGAAAAAAGGTCATTGCTGAGGGTCATGCCTGTGACGAACCTTTAAGGTATGTCATCAATGTCGCATATGGTGATAGTCTTTAAAAAAGCATTGTTGTAAGTGTATACAGTGATGGTCCTTTAAGGTTTGTCACCAAAGCCATTTTCAATGACACCTTTGGTGAGGGTCGTTAAAGGACCGTCACTAATTCTCTCTTTGGTCACACTTTTTGTGAGAGTCATTAAAGGACCATCACTAATTCTCTCTTTGGTGACAATTCTAGTGACAATCTTTTATTGACCCTCACCAATTCTCTTTTTGGTTGCTTTTGGTGATGGCCAAAGAATGTTCATCATCATTGATCATTCCAATGAGTTTTTGATGATGCTTCATGCTTGTGACGATCTTTTAAGGTCCATCACCAATGTCGCATATGGTGACAATATTTCAAACAACGTTGTTGTAAGTGTATATAGTGATGGTCCTTTAAGGTTTGTCACCAAAGCCATTTTCAATGATACTTTTGGTGAGGCTCGTTAAAGGCCCATCACTAATTCTCTCTTTGGTGACACTTCTAGTGATGATCTTTTATTGACCCACACTAATGCTCTTTTTGGTTACTTTTGGTGATGGTCAAAAAATGTTCATCATCGTTGATCATTCCAATAAGTTTTTTATGACGTTATGTACAAATTAGTATTTTTTTTGTCAAAAGATAATCATTCAAGACCATTGTTGTGGAGTCTTTTTCATTTTGTGTCTAAGGTCATAGTGGTTATAGTTAGTCAATTTGTTAATAAGTAATTAGTGTGTATCATTTCCCTTAAGTCATAAGAATATAGTTTTCCTATGAGTCAACACATGAATTAGGAAAAATAGTGCTATGCAAAGCGGACAATAAAAATAACACCTTAAAATTAAATCAAACCACTAGACCACAAAACCATCTGGCATGTGTTAGCACCCCTTTTCATTCCTTAACATGCCCTAGCACTCCTTAGCTATCATGCCCTCACAACTACCCTTACATTTTTTGCAACATGGGAACCCAATAAAATCCCGCCTCAACTATAGCAACAACTTAGCTATAACAACAACTTGACCAAGTTACAATTACTACAACTAGACTACACTTTGTTCACATAAGAACTTCCTATACCTCATCTTAGGCTACTCATGTATAATTTCAACTTATCCAACTTAATATGTTATGAATACAAGGCTCACATACAGCCATGGTCATAAAATTAAACAACTAAGCAACAAATTTCACATCTTGACATGTCATAACATCTGGCATGCCTAATAATCCCTTGGCACTATGTAGCATGTGTTAGCATCCCCTGCATTTCTTGGCACTCCCTAACACTCCCTAACACACATGTCATACTCACTAACTAACACTCCCTGTCACTCTCTTATTCGTTCATTTCCATGCATTTGAAACTAGTGATCCCTTATGTTTCCCTAGAACTTGGCCCTAACACTGCCTAGCATGTGTTGGTGCCACACCCCGACGCCTGGTACTTCTTGGCATGCCTTAGCACTTGGCATGTCTTGGCATGCCTAAAATGCCTTGGAACTGTCTACCATGGCTAGTACTTCTTGGAATTCAGTCGAAAACGTTGGTACTCCCTAGTTGTCATGCCCTCACAAATAGCCTTATTTTTTTGTGACCTGGGAAACCAACCAAGTCATTGACAAAACAATGGTTGTGACAAACCCAAATTCTACCTTTGTCCAAAACTACTTTGTACACAACTTATCACTACCATAGGTTTGCCTCCGTCAAGTACTATTCTGAGCTTATCCTAAGACACTTCTTCCTTGGGACACCTGGAATTTGGTGACACTCCTTGGCACACTGCACTCTTATTTGTTCATTTCCAAGAATTTTGACCAAGTTATTCCTTGTGATGCCTTGGCACTAGATAGTATACCATTTCACGCCCTCCTTAGCACACCTGGAACTCATTGGCAATTAATTTCCATGCATTTTAAATGAGTGCTCCCTTGTGTTTCCCTGGCACATGGCCCACACACTCCCTAGCATGCGTGGATAAAATATTTGCAAAATTTAACCATATCCTACTATCTAGGGTTTGGTTTTTGACTAACTAAAAATGTGATAACTAAATATATAATCATGGGATATGATAGAAAAATCCTCAAACTTGATTATACAAATATATTTGAGGTCCACCAAGTTGAATTTCAAAAAGTTCTAGAACCCTGTCAACAATTCTGGCCTCGCGAAATTATGAAAAATGGATCTCAAAGTGCCATGAGTAGCTCCAAGAAAGTAACTTCTGTGTAAATAATGAGAGAGGTTTTTTTTTAGTATGTTCTGAACAAAAACCTCCTCCCTTTTTCAAAAATACTTTCCCATTTGATTAGAATCCAAGCTTGAAGTTGGTCACACAGAAGTGCAACAAATAGTTGACTTAAAATTTTGATAACTTGAATGAGGTTTTGAGTGTTTCTAAAGACAAATGCAGAAACTTCAAGATGTCCACTACACCCTGGAGCCTTTAAACCATGCAAAAACATCATTTTAGCTTCTTCAAACTTGATTCCAAAATTGACAGTCCAGAAGCACGGTGAAAATAAAACCAAGGAAGAGAAACTCATATCTCTTTAACCATAACACCAATGCAAAAACTGAAGGAGATTATTATGCTTGGTTCCATGCTTAAATAAAAACTCCTTTTGTTTTCCAAAATTCATCTCCATTTGGTCATGAATATCTTTTAAAAATGTTGATAAAAACAGTGTCCAAAGTGCAACAACTCTCCTATAACAATTGTATTTTGGTAATATCTACCAAACGGTAAATAAAAATGGCCTAATCTTTTTACATAAAGTTAATGTTGTCGTAATGAACCTCCAAAAAAAAATCAGCTGAATTAGAGTCGCAAATATCGAGAAAATCCCAAAGTGGTCGTAGGTGACGATGGCTCATTTCTCAAAAACTGTGCATAATTTTGAGATAAAATTGAGTGGGTGTTTTCACTTGATCCCCTTGCATCTCCTGTAACAATTTCATGGAAAACAATTGTGATGTTTAAGAGATATGACGAGAACATGGAAACTAGGTAAAAGGGCAATGAAAAAGAGCAGCAACTTAAGGGAAGGGAATGAGAGGAAAGGGAGGTAGGAAAAATTATGTTAAAAATATGGGGGATAGGTATGGGTGCTAGTAAAATACTAGAAGTGGAATTTCTCATAAATAGTGAGAAAAAGGGGGGGAAATGGTCAAAACACATGCCTAGGGTAAAAGCACAACAAATTTCTACGGTTTTTGGTAAAATAAGGAAATGCAAAGATTTTGATGAGGGGAATGATGGAGAATGGTAATTGAAGGATGATGAAGGAGGTATAAGATTTAAACGAAGGCCTTTGACTCCTGAATGAAGCTATGAACCATGATAAAGTGAAAGCACAACAAAAATCCTAGCAGCATAATTTTGGCTCAGTCTCTGAGGAAAGAAGGTGCAAGTATGATTGATTGGGTTTGACTAACCATGATTAATCAAAAGACTCATGAAATATGGAGATTACCTACCATGATGAAATGATATTCATTTTTGGAGTGGGAGTAGAAATGACACCTATACAATGACTCACACTCGTTTCTTTATAAATTGGCAAATTTTGTTAGTATAGACCAAAATTTGACTTTTGACCCTGTTTGACTTGAAATATTAAAAAATCCATATTACTATGGAACATAGGACCCTAACAGAGACCAGCTTGAATGTTGATCAACATCACCAGGTTTTATGCACAACCGTCATGCTTCTGTACATCGAGTACCCATATGGAAGACTCATTATTTCATCTAGTATTTAACCAAGACATACCATGAACATGATTCCAAATATATTTTAGCTTCTAACTCTTCCTACCATATCTCTAAATACATGAATTATAATTTCTAAAGAAGAGATCGTATCTAAAGATTCACATACCTCTTTCCTTCATTTTTTCATCTAGTCAACTTCTTTCATGAACTACCTCTTTCTTTGAAAAAATGTCTATGATGAGGCTCATTTCTCAAGATGATAAAATACATCAATTATGCCTTCATGCTACAACTAAAATATTAAACTTCATTGATGCCTGCTTCCATAATATGCCAAGCTGCATCCACAAAATTCTAGTGGAATATACTCTTTCCAAGATTCTTCCATATATTGAATAACATTGTCATCAAGGAGCCTTGTGATCCTTTCCTACTAGAAGACTATTCCTATAGCATGCCATGCCTGCAAGAGGACATCTATGAGGTAAAATATCTTTGTAAATGTATCATCAGTGAGAAATTCGGCTTATTTCAAACAAGGAAACGTCCTTGTCATTTCTACAGTGATATGAAACATAAATAAGGATCCTTTAAAAGGGAAAAATGGTGGTTGTTACCATCTCCCATGGATATGCATGAATTTGCTTTTCAAGGAACTTGGATCATTGCTTTTTAACTTGGCATCAACGGGACTATTTACTCCTAGATCCTTAAGCTTCAAAAAGAAGAAACATGCCTAGTTAGGACTTAAGAGATAGGAACTCAGAATGCTAACCATTCATCACATGTTCTAGGCATTAAGCGCACTCATTCCTACATGAAAATAAATTCTATGTATATTCTTTCTCAAAGCCCTCTACTATATAAGGACCTTACACTCTCGAAGAACAAGAGAACCAATATCCATGTGACATCAATAATTCTAGAAATATGTCCCAAAACTTGATTTGAATGCAGTCAATGTGTACATCAAATAAGCCACAATCTTCCGATTCTCTACACCAACATATACGGAGACTGAATCCTTAGATAGAATCATAATCACTAAACTAGTTGACTCATACCCACGTAGTTATATGCTTAGGTCAACCAAATTTGTGTTATAGGTATCTTTATAAGGGATCTGAGCTATTGTATTAATTCAATAATACACCATATATTTGTACATAATACATAGACTAGACTGAACTATTTTTTGCATTTGATGCCACAGAGCTAAGCTTGTGTCTAGATCCTCAAGGTCTATTTTCAACATAACACTTTTCAACACTTTGTCAAGTATGCGAATTCCAAAAAAAATTCGTGAGTTAGTGTTGGCCTCATAAATTTATATACGAACTTAAGTATCAAAACACTTCAACGAAACATTATCATGAGAAAAGACATTCACAAGAATGAAACTAGTGTGCCCGAGATCGTTCATAAGTATATGAGTTCTAGAATAGAGATTGAATACAGATTTTAGCACTTAGGTCTGAAAATTAGTGTGTATGCCAAAAAATTGTTGGAGTTAGTAGTATTGGCATAGAAGTATGTAAATTAGTGTTGCATTATATACAGGTCAAATTCCAGAAATTAAGCTACCTTTGCACAATAGACTTCCCTAGATAAGGGGTCGAACCATACCATAGAGGACATAGAAGTGTGCATCTCGAAGTTTGAAATAGCCTATCAACTAAACCATATCAAACCAAAGAAAAAAAATAAACCCAAAACAATCATTAACACTTCGACCTATCCACTTCATAATTACATTGAAATTTTAGAACAAGTGAATATCTATGTCAACAAGGCCGCAGAGATTGAATACTTGATAGAGTTGGTTCATGTGTAGTCTAGTATTTCAGGGGGAGCAACAACTCTATCTCTAGGATGATTACTTGGCCGTAGAGACTTGTCATAATTACGTTCACTGTTGCTTGGCCTTGTGCTCAACTTGGCTCTGATACCATGTTAAATTTAGGACCATGTGTTCTTTGTTGAAGACATAAGCTTAAATATTGCATTAGCCCAATTATTAACTTATTATCGAAGAGATCCCTGTAGGTTATTTATATAAGATAAACTTTGAAAGGATGAAAATCAAGATTTCCAGAGTTCATATATGTCTTGTTCACAACTTCGATTGTGAACAACACTAGAAATTTTTCATCAATTTATAGGTATTATAACGTACCACCATTGCTACTAATTAGTACCGACATCATACGTAATGTTGGACCATAAATAGTGGTGAGATTGAGGTGGCATACATAGAACAATACCACATATATATAACTGTGAGGGAACAAAGAAAGATCACTGCTTACTTTTCTATTTTTTTTACTTTTATGATAGCTTTAGGTCTTGCAAACTTCCAAGAGGACTACCTCTTCTTGAGAGATGACTTCAATAGAATTATCGTTCTGCTAATTGATGCTCGGTATAGAATATTTCAGGGAGACTAAGATGATCAGGGGACACTCTTCTAGGTAGGATGTACTCTATTCTATGGAGCTTTTGTCATGCATGTTAGGTTCTTTATCCTAGACAAAGTTTGAAGTCCCTGCCTCCTTGACAAAGTCCCTACCAGAAAAGACACCAGTTGATAGAGTTCCAGGTCCCTAAATTTTCCAAAACCCCACCTGAGCCTAGCTATCTAGCCTAAAATCCTTTACATTCTAATCATCTCTTGGTTGTGGTAGAGAGAGCCCTCTCTGGTTTGGTAGGGATAGCTACCAAACTAAAATGTTGGTATGTGGTTACCTCTGTTGATCTCATCATCAATTTGGGACATTGTGGAGGATAATAGAGGGCATGGAAAATAGGGAGTGCCAAGGTGTTCTAGTGAATGTAAGGTTCCCATGTCATCAAAAAATGTAATGCTAGTTGTGAGGTCATGACTACCAAAGTCTGTTATGGAATGCTAGGGCATGCTAACATATGCTAGATAGTACAAAGACATGTGAAACAAACTAAGATGCGTCGAGTGTTAAGTCATGCCAAGATGCACAAGGGTTACAAGTCCTTGCGTCCTCTTCTTCCACATGATATTCACTTATGACATTTCCTTTGCAATATTTGGTGCATTTGCTAGTTATATGTCATTTATCTGTTATAAATATCTTCGAATTTTCACTTCTAATTGAGTATTCAACTGAACATATTAATTCTGTTATACATAAATATTTTTACCTCCACCTACTTTTCATAACTTCAATAATCATTAGGTAGGGACCTGCAGCTTCGATGTTACTTTGCCTGTTTAGTAAAATAATGTTGAGACTTTAATTTATTGAAAGTTGTAGAATTTACAATTTATGAAGTTTGAAGGTCTAATTTTTAAAAGTATAATTCTTTAAAGGGTGCTAGCTCAATGGAAGAGCACCTTCTTTACAACCAGGAGGTTGGTGGTTCAATTCCATTGTGCCTTGATATCCATATGGAATTGCAACAATCATTTTTTGGTGATGGAGGCTCTTTTGACCATCACCAATGAGCTTTCATGACATTTTTCGATCCTCAACAAAAATATGAAATGGTGACGGTCAACGAACGACACCATATATACACATAAATAGTGACAACCCTCAAAGGTTCGTAACCATAAATCGTTGTTGTTGATATGAAATGGTGACAATCGCTATCCATCATTATAGTCATTATTTGTGATGGACCTTAAATGTCACCACAACACCTATACTTCTGGCAATGTGACTTTTGGTGACAGTCAACGAATGTCACCATATATATGCACCAATAGTGACGGCCATTAAAGATCCATCACAATAAATCATTGTTGTTCATATGAAATGGTGATAGTCACTATCCATCATTATAATAAATATTCGTGACAAACCTTGAATGCCACCATAGCACCTATACCTTTGGTGACACCACGTTTGGTGACATTTAGTTTTTGGTGAGCGAGGCTATGGTCCATCACCATTGCTCATATGCAATGGTGATGGTTACTATCCATCATTATAAACCATTATTGGTAATGAACTTTGAATGTCACTACAACACCCATACTTTTGGTGATGCCACCTTTGGTGACGTTTATTTTTTGGTGACGAAGGCTATGGTCAGTCACCATTGCTCATATGAAATGGTGACGGTCACTACCCATCATTATAAATAATTATTAGTGACAAAATTTTTATGTCACTACAACACCTATTTTTTTGGCAACGTCTCCTTTAGTGACATTTAGTTTTTGGTGACAAATGCTCTTTTGACCGTCACCAATGAGATTATGGTGACATTTTTCGCCCCTCACTAATGTCATTTTTTCTTGTAGTGATGTATGTTTTTTAACATGATAAGGAGCATGTTGCAGCCATCACTAGTTGTTTTTTATACATTCCACAACATTTATATTAACCCCAATGAAGGAAAATTCATGCATCAAGTTGGGAGAGGAGAATGTATGTCACTAAAAATAAGTTGGTTTAAGAAATTGTTTATCATGAAAATGTTATTTAATTCAAAATTTTATTTAGGAATAACATAGAATGTTATAAAGGTGAGAATCAATCAATAAATTTTCATAAATAAGGAAATAACATAATTATTGTACCTTGATTAAGTTGCTCATAGACAACTTGTGAGATGGAGGATGATGCCAGGGTTTATGTCTTGCAAGAAAACCGTAGAGGACATGACAGAACTCTAGGAATTGATTGTTACCTTGAGTTTCTCACATATTGTATTTCCTTTAAAGGAGGAGATGGTGCTAGGGTTCCAACTATTATGAATACATGAAGAAGAGTGCTAACACCTTGTGTATCATGATCCTTTTTCAGAGATGTAGATTCTAGTTTCAGGAATTTTAGTTTTGTTTCAATTATCAAAGGTTTAGGGAACAAAAAATATGTGTATTTGTTGCATCAATGTTTTCCTGGGTTTTATAACAAATATTTTATAAACAAGATTTGAAAGAGTTATGAAGTTAGTCAATGCAAGCCTTAATACGAAAGAAGACAGATCGATCACTAGTTACTAGGAAAAGGAAAGTCCTTTTTCAGTCTTACATTTAGCCCTTAACTAGTCAAATTAGACTCCCAATTGCCAGCCATGGGATTTACTTCAAGAGAAATGGGAGGAAGATATTATACAAGGAAAACCTATGCAGAAATACATGCCATGCACTATTGTGAGTGCTATAATTCAATTTCAATGAATTTTTGTGTGTTTTCAAGAAGTCGAGTATGAAGTGAATACCATGCATGGACAAGGTAGGGTAGACTACCTAGTTTTGGGTCTTAGAAGATAAAATCAATCACTGTGTATCACATGGGTTGTTGGGCCTTTCCATGAGTATGTTTGTTGATAAGGCCACTGTGTAGGGTTATTCATGTAGGATATTTTTACAATCCAAACCTTACTTCATATCAGGATCCATTCATAAACAAAAATAACAATCTTCCTTAGCACCATTAGTTGATCCTTGTTCTTTTCATTTGTGTAGGAGATTGTTAAACCAATCGGGGGGAGACCTATTTTTCACTGTAACTTCTAGAGCTGATCAAATTGGTCATTACAATGAGATTGACTTAAACATATCTTATGAGGGTAGATGTTTTTCTGGAGTTGAATGTCTTAGTCATTATATTGGGGTTGACTTAAACATAACTTATGAGGACAAATTCCATTTATATAAGATGGAGGACAAATGTTATTTATATAAGATATAGGGTTCTCATCTTTGTGATATGCCCTATTGCATAATCAAGCTAATGTATAGAGTTCCACCAAAACTTAAATGAATTTTTTTCTAGAAATCTGATTAGTGCTGCCACTATGGAAAAAGAATGGCATTTTTCTTGGAAGAAATTCAACACAAATTTAATCTGCACCTTTATTATTTGAATAAAACCATTTTTCTAAGAGTTCTAATTTCAATGTGTTAATCGCAATAATATTTGTGGAGCATACATATCTGATACAGGGTGTTGTGTTATTTCTTACTATGTTCCTTTTAGTAATGTTGTACCTTTAAACTATGGCCAAAAGGAAGGAGACCCTCTGTTATTTTTTGTATAACCTATTTTGGGTCACAAACACTATACATAGCAGTAGTTTGGGTTCATCATTTGAAGGATGTTCTAGGTGCCCATGCAAGGATACTTGACATCCTAAATATAGAGCATGCGGGGTGTTGTTGTTATTAATAGATGTCTGATTTTTCATGCCAAATCCACTGAGCACATAGAAGACACACTCATTTATTTCCAGACCTACAAATCAGGTGCCTAATTTGAGATTATTTTTCACATATAAAAGCATGATAAAGGGTAAATTCCCACACATTTCTAAGGGTAAATCTCCTAGACAGAATAGGTGGCCTTGTTTATATTTATTTCTTTTTCCTGTCATTGGGGATGATATATTTTGATGCATGAAGAATCTTTAGAAATAGATTGCATGCATGTGCAAGCCAATGCATAAGATATTAAATCAATGCTCAAAGGGACACAAATAAACATTATTGATGGTCGATATCCTATCACCTAGCTTGATGTGTCTGATAAAGTACTTACAAAAACTCTTGCTATAGGCATTAAAAACACAACTATCCACATTGTTTGTTTTGAATAAACATGGCTTATTGAAATGTTATTAATTTTTTGATAATTTGGTTACACAATAAGAGAATGTTGGAGAAGAAAACTAATGGATTATGCAATGTTGTTTAAATTAATGATATGTATTCTTTAGTAGACTTTAGTGGTTTTCATTGGAAAACATGTGACCAATGTAACATTTTAAGATATACTTAGTTTTAGGTATGTGATTGATACAATAAGGGGAGAGAGTAGTACATGCATGATTGGAATCCTACCTAAAGCACCCCACCTTATATATTGTGCAATAATAATATAGAATTTATTATTCTCTCAAATATATTTGTGTCTATTGTGTGTGCACTCCAAAAATAAACATGGTGTAAAAGAAATCAAGTTAGACCTTCGAAGATCTAGATGTTTGAGTGTGACCTATGAAGATCTAGGTGTTTGGATGGGACCTATGAAGATCTGAGTTTTTTAACTTGACCAAATGTTTTCATGAAGGACAAAGGAATGTGCAAGTTCATTAAAACTTAAAAGGAATGTTGGAATATAGATTTTAAAATTTATTTGGAATGTTGAATTTGGAATATAGACATATCAACGTAGAAAGGTTTTTATAATGTAAAAACTTAAAAAAGTAAATAAAGAGAAAAATTCACAATAAATTATCAATCATTCCCGTATTCAACACCAATTTTGAGTTTCGAGGACATAATGATAGAGTCTATTATGAATGGAATCAAAAACAAAAAAACAATAAGAAAAATGTAATGCAACAATATATATTACACTCACACATTGACAACCGATATATGAAAGTAGAAGAAAGCATTGGAATCAAACTTCAGTTACATTGTTTTGATGTAACTGGAGGAACAAAATAATGTTGAGATTAAAGAATGAAAACTAAAGGATGGAGAAAAATTATAACATAATTACGTGAAGCTAGAGACAAATTCTAGAATTACCCTCACAAAGCTAGAATTGGAGGAACACAACCATACTTGAATATAGCTGGTTGCAGACCAAAATGTTGATTACAGACAAAATATTTCTAGTAAGTAACATAAATTCTAAATAAAACATACTAGAAATACATATTTTGTAGAAAATCTAGAGAGAAAATTGAAGGGCTGCATAAATCAAAGAATTCACACTAGTCATATGCCAAACATAAATAATTTTTTGTAATAATTTTGTTCCAGTGAACATAGGGAATACACAAGGCTACAAACACAATTGTAGATAGAAATATTATGTGGTAGAAAGAAATATTGTAGTCCAAAAGTGTTACAGACATCACAAAAGGAGAGAAAGTGCATAACTTACTATCTAAGAAAATTTATGTGCATCTTCATACCACAGTGATAACAACATATGGACATCACAGGAAATTATTTTATATACCACAAGAAAAAAAATTCTAACCTAGATGCCAGATAACAAATGTATGTATAAGCATGGTTAGTCAGGTAGAAGGTATGAAACACAGATGTCATGCTTTTACAAATTTTATTTTTGAGGTTATATGGTTGTTGTTGAGATTGTGGATGAATGTGTTACAATAATAGTTTCATGGAAATGATTTCTCTAGTAACAATAAATTATTGTCAAGAAAAGGTCTTCTTGATATTGCAAGCATAATCAAATGATACCCTTGAAGACAAAGAAACAATGTACTTTAACCTAAGATAAGTGGGCCTAACTAGAGAAAACAATTTATAGTTAGTGGACATAGACAAGGGTGGACATTTGGGCAACATGAAAGGCATGTTTCCATGAAAACTGGAGCAAATAGAAGATGCTCAGTATCAACGTTTATCTTGTTGGATTCTACCTTCAACATGAGGGTGGTTACAACTTAATAGAGCCCCAATAGTGGTTTTCCCAATTAGATTGTTATCTAAGGGAATTCTACATTAAACATGAATATACATGCATTTAAAGGAAACCTGGTGGAGAACCAACAATAATTATCAAAACTAGAGGAGAGAGGTTGTCTCATCTAGGGTTTTGGGGAATGTCCCAAAATGGTTCAAGTTTTCATTGAAAATGAGTTTTTGGGCTCTCATTTCAGGGCAATGTTGGAGGAACAAATTATGAACTCTTATAAATTTTATCTATAGGTTAGTGATTTGTAACATTTAGATACATTAAAATACATACTCTATAATGTTTCCTATGGATTAATTTCCCAAGAGAGGATGAAATAGTTTAACCAACCCAGTAGGCTATGGTCATTGTTAAAGGGCGGATCCTTCAAATCTGGTTCCTTCAGTTTATTACATTGCACATGCCTAAACCTTTACTAAAGCATATACAACCCACTAACTAAGAGATGAATTTGGAAGCACATTTTCTACATCATACTGAACATTTCCTAAGAAGTTCATATTTTCCTGAAAATACAAGTATCTATGGGGCTTTAAATAGGTTCAATATAAATTTATATTATTGTGTTTTCCTCCTTGCTCAGAATTTGTAGAAGCCATTTCCCCACACATGACCGATGATCCTTTAGAAGCCTTTGTGAAAATAATTCTTCTTGATTTATTGTTCCAAATGGTCCCTCTCCATAGATTCTTCTAAGTTAAATATTAAAAATGCAACCTAAAGTTAGAAAAAAGGAAAGGAAGAAATTAGAATGCACTAAGACCCTCTTTTATAGAGATACAAATCACACTAAGCCTGTTATTCATTAGACATGATTACTGACTCAATGAAGAATTAAAGGCCAAACACTTACGATCCATAAAATTATGACTTATAAAATGCCAAAGATTAGATAAAAAGAATGTCACTCTTCTCCCTACAAAGACAAGCTTATTTTCCAACCCCTACTATTTGATGTCCCAAACAACAAATTAGCATACAAAACCTATTACCAAAGAATAATGTATTTGAAATGAACAATCTATGTTTGAAAATGTTTGTAGAAAATTGCAAAAAGTACATAAATTATACAGTATTTGGCTATAAGATATTCCCCCACCCCTCCTTCACCAAATAAACCAAGAATCCCTTACCCTCTAAGAGTGATGAGAAAAACAACACCCAAAACAATCTCTAATATAATGCATCTGTGTGTGTGTGTGTGTGTGTGTGTGTGTGTGTGTGTGCGCGCGCGCGCGCGTGCGTGCGTGCGCCTTCCATATGTAACTAACATATCATATCTGCAATGACTTACTTATTTTTTGTAGGATACATAGTGTTAAAATTCCACAAGGTCTAAAAGACGACTTTAACTCATCCCTTCATTAGTCTCTAAAGACAAAAAATCAAAAGAATAAACACCACTAAATACATCATTGTATTTTAATAAAACACCTGTAAAGTGGTCATTATTCCTATTAACACATTTCTGACCATCCTTCTTAATCAACTCCATTTATTCAAAATACGTTCCATGTACACAAACTACATTTATTAAAAAAAAAAAAATCTAGGAATGCATCAACACAAATGAAATAAAAAATGGTTAACATCGACAAAGTGTCATTCAATTTCATCTTGTCATTGAAACAACCATTACATTCACCTTGTAAGGAGAAGTATATGATTCAACTTATGACCTACAACTTATTCAACTGAAAGGATAAATTTTAACAACCCTTCTGAGGGTATCAATTACCCAACAAAACATAAACTACTCAGAAACTATTTGAAATAAATTTCTAAAACTTCAAATAGATAATTACTACAACAGAAAGTGGAAAGAGAAAAATTATTGTACTATGAGGCATGACTTATGATTTTATTGAATGACTAAAATAATGTTGGAATTGTCACAATGTCATGGAAAGGTTGTGGTGGTGTTAGCTGCACTCTTATAGTAAACAACATGAGAAATCTGTTAGTTTATGCAGATGTCATAGTCCTAGAATTTTTGTAATTTCTTGCCTGCACTACTCAAACTTTTGAGTAGTAACATTTATGATTTATTCCTCTATAGTCCTTATTGACCTATTTATTTTATATGATGGGTTTCTCCAAGTATATAGTAATGTATAACCTAATTTTGGTTATATATTTCCATTTTATCAAAAATTCCTGTTAAAATAAACTTTACATTTCTGTGTTGTGGAAGAACTACCTCATAGATCTGAATAAGTTCGGTTTATGCTTCTTGTAATTGACATAATGTCGTATTTCTGTTATGTACCCAATAAGGTCAAATTTATCATTAATTATTGTTACATTATACATGTTTTCTCCATGTAGGAATGATTCTAAAGCCTTAGCCTTATCCTTGATAGGTTGTTTGTATTAGAATGGTTGGCATGGAATGTATGCACTTCGTTATAGTTTGAGACAAAGTTGGGTCTCCATAAGGTAATAATAATAAATAATAAATTGAGCTATGAGAGGACTATATCATAACACTAAGCTCGATCTACAATAGTGAATCTATAATTGTAGGTATTATGTCTAATGACTAGCCTGGTATAAGAAACTTGCATTGCTTCTCATCATAGTAAATATGTCTTGAAGGAGATTCAATCCCTAGATTTTATTCCCTAATGTTCATAATACATGCAAGAGATGAGTTTTCCCTAAATACATGCAAGCCTATATGTACACACACACACTAGGACGAATGAGCCTAAGCATGACTGTTAAGCATGACTGATAGGCTTCAATGGGAGCTATTATTCCTGTGGATAATATTTGGGTATATTCCACTTTGAAGGACCCACATTTAACTTCATCAATAAACTGAAAATGGAACTACAATGGATTTGATCCTGATGTGTCTACCCTCCTCCTCGAAACCTCAAACTATCATGTAGCTTTGATATTCTCAAATTCTATGTTCAATGACTAATATGATAGATATGTAAGTTTCATTTCTTGTCGAGTATTAAAATTTGTTATCCACCTACTCAAAATCATTCAACTGCAAAGTTTTGTCACGTATATCTAGCACTTGTTCTCTAGTTGACCCTTTAACTACTCATCATACTCTTGAAATGTCAAAAGGATATGAAGATAAGTCTTATGAGAAAATCGATACCTCACCTTACTCAATGTCCCTTCTATCCCAAAAATAAAGGAATCTAGTTAACTTATTGGTATCCATTCCTTTCCTAGTGAGTATTGACATTTGTTATCTAGCTCCATAAAATCCTCTAACTACAAAGTTTTGTGACTTATGTCTACCACTTGTTCTGCAACTGACCTTTTAACTATTGATCTTGGTCTTGAAATGCTGGAAATATATGATAAAAATTCTTTTGAGAAAAATAATATAGTGCATTGACAACTATCTATTTTATCCAAAAAATAATGGAATCTAGTTGGCTTTATGGTTATCCTTTTCCCTTTGTTGTCTATCTTTTATTCTAAGAAAACTATTTCAATTAAAAATAAGTTGGAGGTAGAAGAATGAAAAAAGCCTAAAAATAAGTTTTCTTAAGAATTTGTTGATATATATGCACATATAACTCATTTTATTTTCTTATGCTTTGCTTCTTGTAGGAAACCAGTGAATTTCTCACATAGCCTTTGCAATTTCAGGTGAGTATGATGAAACATGGATTATAATTGTCTCCCCTGCTTCTGCAATTACTAGAACAATTAAAACTAATTCCTTTACTGAATCAATAAATATTTACACTGATATGCCAATATGTGTTTCCAAATGAACTAGGCCCTTGACCCAAAAGAACTCCCATAACATCTATAGGTCATGTTACGCATCTTTGAGATATAATGAAATAAGAAAGACCTCTTGATGCACTAAAATCCATAATAATAGGAAACACAAAAGCTACTAAAGGATGTTGCTCTAGAATATTTTTGTGTTGTCAAGGAATCCAATGATGAATTGGTGACCACCATGCTTGAACAAATAGCTTATGCAGGGGCTTGATAGAGAAAACTAGGAAAGAATCTAGAGGGTTTGTCCACCTCCTTAACTCCTTAACTCAACTTTGGATCATAACATCCTCTCTCACCACTTTGAACTCATTGATAACTGAGTACTTCCTAGTACAGGTGAAGCTCAATAGGGACCAAATCTGCCATTTCTTAGACCAAGGAGGGAATCACTCCTATTTTCAAGGGAGCTACTATTAGTTACCCTTTTGTATAAATAAAAAAGATGAAAAGCTCGTTACGATTGAAATTTTGATTCAGCTAGGTGTAGCTATTGATATTGAAGCTTAACATTGTTATTTTTACTTTCATGTGATGTATGAGACTTTTGCTTTCTAATAATTACAAGCTGGTTATTCAGTTTCATCTGGGTTAATTTTAGAGGGATGAGACCCTTCAGTTTTGGCCCAACCTAGAGGCTTTGGCCCCTCTTTTGTACTTTCTTTCCTTCCTAGTTCCAAGCATTTCATATCCTTGTTTCATTACAATAGAGGTTAAGCTATAAAAACCTGTTATTGAAAGCTTCTAAATCACGTCTCTTATAGGAGAATCGTTGGAGGGATTCACAATCACACCACAAAAACATTGTGTTTATGATTTGTTGGAAATAGATAGATGTTAGCTGTCTTTCTTCATATCTACTTTCTATAACTTAGTATTTAGTTTAGTGATCACAGTGGTGTTATGGCATAAAATAGATGTGATTCAAATCCAACTCATCTTTTCCATCATAGTTTATTTCACTGTGTTAATGTTCAATGGATGTATGAATATGGTTGGTTATAGGATATTGTTGATTTGCAAGGGAGGGAACCTCTTTCACCTCCATTTTTGACTTCTCCATCTTCACTTTCTATACCTCAATTCTTCCCCCAAAAATCGGTTTCCATATTCACTTTTCCTAGGAAATTTTAAACACCATCAACATTCATCTTGGTGCAAGACAAACCTTTAAGAGGTCATCAGATTTTCTAGGAGGCTTCAACAAGCTTCCTCCACTCTCTCCATCCTTCTTCTACCCCTTCATGCCCTCAAGGAATAATATCCACCCTAAAAATTATCTTATAACCCCTGCTACAGCATTACAAGTCGTATTGTAGCAATAGAGGACCCCCTATAGGAGCACCTGTAGCAGGCTTGTATCACCACTTTTCTTCACTTTCTTTTCTCCTGACTTGAACCTTAGTTCACTCATGATCTATAATGACCCCAAGTTACTATTTTATGATCAAGAGAATCTCCTACATCACTCCAACATTCCTTTTCTTCACCTAAAAATAGAGTAAAATTAGTTTTTTTCAATCACAAGCATGATGGAAGTTAGATTTCTGATTTTGAAGCAAGTGTGAAATAGATAGATGATACATGAAATTATGTTTCTGATTTGATGAATTATTCAACATAGAGTAGCTTTCCTTTTGCAAGTATATTAACCCTTTTCCTTTCATGAAATTATTAATTAGCATCTACAAGTTGAATAAATATCATTTTCACTTTCATAGCTACAATCAATTTTCAATTATGCTTTCATCAACAATATTTTACTGTAGTTCAATAGGAGGAATAGTCTTTGAACACCTTGATCTCATTTCATGACTGAGGGTGGCATGAGTAGAATCTACCCTATTGTGTATATAGCACTATCACCTCTAAGTTTGTACGAACCTCTGGTTGATAATTTAATGTTAGGATCCCTTGGTAGTTGCAACATTCTTGGTGCAATACCACAGCTCACCACTCTTTGGCATTGTTTCCAAGGAGGTGTATAAGTAGATATTATTTCTACTCAAGAATTATTTTTTGTTTTACATTCAGTTTTGAAAAAGTGAAAACACAAATGAAATACAAAATTTTCATGCCTCATAGGAGTAGGTATAATCAAGGAGAATTCTTACCAAAAACCCCCACACCCTCAAGTAGTCAACCTTCAGTCATCTTTGGTGACCTAGAACTTCACTCTTTGTCTCCAGGGTGGTTGGAAGACCCTCTATGTAAGAAACTTGAAATTTTTGAAGAAACTATTGAGGAAGAAAAAGAACCCGCTTCATCTACCCAAATTATGGCTAAAAATAGGAACAATAAGGTTTTTCACATCAAACAAACCAACGGATAGGCTAGAATGAACAATATAACTCTTGATGCCCTTCCAAAATTTCATGTATTAACCTCTCAAGATCTTGACACCTTCATGTTTTAATTGTTGTTGTTTTTAGGACCTATGACTATTCCTTTGATGAGAACAAGCTAAAGGTTGTTCCCCTCTACCATTAAACATGTAGTCTTGCCTTGGTTTATGGATTTTCTTGGTGGAAACATCACTACCTACACCCAAATACAACAAGGCCTCAATAGAAAGTAATGGGACTATTCTAGGTCCAAATAAACCAAGGAATAAATCTTTAGGATGACTCTTAGACCTGATGAATCCATATAGGACTATAAGGAAAGATTCTAACTCAATTATAGGAGGGCCAACTGTAACATTGATCCTGAATCACTCAAGCTAGTTATTCTTTGAGGGGTTAAGGAAGATGTGTTGGAAACCATTAACATCCTTTTCGGAGGAGATATATATCAATTACCTTATGATGACATAAAAAGTTTATTCAAGAATCACTCTAGGGCTGCTAGGAAAAAGCACAGGTCTAGTCAAGAATTAGTCAGTTCCCCTCGCTCCACAACATCCATGAAGAATGAGATAGGGAACATGTTGGAGGATTTAAGGAGTGAGATGTTTCCTACCTTTGAATTTCAAATGCATACCATGAAAATCAAAAGAGATAAAGAGGAAGCATGGATGGCACTAGTTATTTTCTTCCCTAGATGTGCTACAAGACATCCTTGGAATGAATGCACATTGAATGTCATAAAATTATGGCTAGTTTGTGAAGAAAATCATGCAATAGAAAATTTCCCCTATTTTCCAGGCCCAAAAGTTATATAGAAAGGGGTAGAAGTTGGGTCAAAGAAACTTTTCTTCATTAATCGAATAAGGCCTCAACGACCTCAGCCATATCAACAAGGCATGGAAGGTGCACATTACTCCTATTACAATCCAAATAAAAATTCACCTTTCCAGCCTTGGTATCATTCCAATAATCCATCTTGGTCCACACCTCCTTATTGGCCTTATGCTCCTCCATATCCTATTCATCTTGTCAACCATCCTTTTCAGTCATATCCTCCCTAATCTTCTCAATGGGCCAACCTTTCACAAGGGTGGAGGTCTCAAGTGAACAAGCCTCCTACTTTACTTCATCCACCCAAACCTTAACCACAACTCACTCATACTACTCCACATAAGAAACCTCAAATTCCTACTGAACCTAATCTGAACCTGAACAACAAGCAGGCACAAAAGGTCTAAAGTGGGGAGACATCATATCCTACTTATGTTGTGGAAGTCCAAGAGATCAACCTTTGGTCTGGGAGAGTCCTCCCAATTAATCATCCACCTTCTCCACCTGAAGAGCTTGAAGAAGAGAAGTAAGAGAGTGCTCCTTAATTCAGTGCAACTCCATTCCCTGAAAGTTTGATCCATTGTATTGATCACACCCCAGAAGAGGTTGAAATTCTGGGAGAATTGAAGAATTTATGTGTTAAGATACCCCTTCTCCAATCCATTATATATTTTCCAACCTATAATAATATTATCAAGGAAAAACGTTTCAAAAATCCTGGGAGAAGAAAAAGAGACACCCCCATCATCAATGTTGTTGGCAAAGTATCTGATTTGATGCTTGGGAGGGTGATCTTCCTGAAATACCTAGACCCTAGTAGCCCAGGAGTGGATGTGCACATTGATCATATTATGGTCCCTAATAACCTAATTGGTTTTGGTGCTGTAATAAATGTGATGACTATGGAAACCATGCTAAATATCAAACTCCAAGGGTTTTTAAGAAACACCACAATAGTCATGCAGCTTGTCGAAATATCCACAATATCTCTTGAGGGAATTATTGAAGATATTATGGTCTCCATTCACTCCTAGGAGTATCCTACTAATTTCTTGGTTCTCTAACCTAAAATCAATTTTAATGCTTAACCTTTAATCATAGGAATACATGGGTTGGATACAACTAGTGCCTACATTAGCTATAAGGTTGAGAACATGACTATAAAGAATCATGTTAATTGTATCCTCTTTCTCATCCTTCTATTGAACATGACTTACCCTTGTGGTTAGAGGATGAGGAAGAGGATTAATTGTATCACACAACCCCCTACGCGATATGTACTCTATAAACTATTATAGGAGGGGGGGAACCTGATGAGGATGACCTCATTAACCATATATTATGGAACCAACATGCCAATGCCATACCAATGATTAGTTGATGAAATAATTTGAGTGTAATCCTTGGATTGAATTCTTCTCAGTTGACTCAAGTCCATATCATGTCAGAATTGTAGAATTTGGCCCATTGGGAACTTTAAAGATCAGCCCCTCTCTCTCAGCCAAATATGAAGAACAATTGTACAGAATAGGGAGGGAACACATATATGCTTTTTCTTCGGATTATAAGGAAATGAAAGGATTGCATCCTTGAGTTTGTACTCATCATATTTACATCAAATAGGGATGAAAACATGTGCACCAACCCCAGAGGAGGATGAACCCAACTCTTAGGGGCATTGTGAAGGATGAATTACAAAGGCGACTAGATGTGAGGTTCATATTCCCCATTTCGGATAGTGAGTGGGTGTCCCCTCTATTTTTAGTCCCAAAGAAGAATGTAAAGTGGAATATCTGTGTTGAATATAGAGAGATTAACAAGGCCTAAAATAAAGACCATTTTCCCTTTCCCTTCATTGACCAACTCCTAGATGGTCTTGCATGAAAGAAATTATTTTCCTTCTTGGATGGATTTAGTGGATATATTCATATCGAGATCAACCCTGAATACCAAGAAAATACAACATGTACATCCCCCCAGGGGACATTTTCCTATACAGTTCTCCCATTCAATCTTTGTAATGCCACTTCTATTTTTTAGAGGGTAGTTTTAAGTATTTTTTCTTAACATGTTCATGACTTTATTGAGATATACATGGATGATTTGAAACTTTATGGTTGTGACTTCTAGGAAAATCTCTCTAATTTGTGTAAATACTTGAGAAAATTTATTGAAATGAATCTCTCATTGAGCCTTGTGAAATGTGAATTTTTTATGAATGCAAGGACTGTCCTTGGTCATTCCATATCCAAGGAAGCAATACAAGTTGAACCAAACAATATTTCCATCATAAAAAAGGTCCATACCCCTCAAAAGCAAAGATATGTCAGGAGTTTCTTGGGATTATGTGGGTATTATAGGAGGTTCATCAAATATTTTAGTAAAATGGCCTCATCTTTGTTTGGATTACTAGCCAGGGATTTAGATTTTGTTGGATAAGCAACTACCAAGAGGACCTTCAAGTGTTGAAAGATAAGTTGACCATTTTACCCATCCCTAGGCGTCCCAACTGGGAATTTCCTTTCCATATCCACCTTGAGACATCAGATAAAGTTGTGGGGAAAGACTTAGGACAAGTAGAAGATAAATTTCCTTATGGTATCTATTTCATTAGTAAGAATATGTCTAAAATTGAGTTGAATTACATCATCACTGAAAAAAAACTCCTAGTTGTAGTACATTCTTTAAACAAATGTAGACACTATATCAATGGCATCAAAAATTTGTTCATACTAGTCATGCAGCCATTAAGTATTTAATGAATTATAATTATGTCAATTGTAGGATAATTATATGGTTATTATTATTACAACAATTTTATTTCAATATTGTTGATAAACCAGGGAAATAAAATGTGGTCACATATTTCCTATCAAGACTAACCTTGCCTACAAATAATCAGGAGATGGTAGATGATAAAATTCCATATGAAAACATCTTTTTCGTCTCAGTTCTTTCTCCTTGGTTTGCTAACATAGCAAACTACTTGGCTTCTGGGAGGTTCGCTCATAATCTCTCATCCAAGGAGAAAAGTGAGATTATAAGAAAAAGTGATAATTTCACTTGGATTGGGGGAAATATTTCCATCTTAGGATGAGATCAGATCTTGAGGAGATGTCTAAGGGAAGAAAAAATCTTTGAAATCCTCTAGCATGTCATTATGGACCTTGTCGGGGTCATTTTTCTACTAAGAGGACATCCTTTAAAGTTTTACAAGTTGGTTATTATTGGCCCACTTCACATCAATATGCAAGGAGATACCCAACCATGTGCGATCAGTTCTAAAGGATGGGCAAGCTCACACCCATGGATGAAATTCCCTCACAACATGAAATGGCCTTAGAGCCATTTGACAAGTTGGGTATGGATTTCATTGGGCCAATTCATCCACAATCGAGACAAAAGAAGTACATCATTGTGTGCACTAATTACTTGAAAAAGTGGGTTGAGACAAAAGCATTTAAAGCAACAATTGAGGAGAAGGTATCTGAGTTTTTAGGAGAAAACATATTATACAAGTTTGGGTACCCGAGGGAAGTAGTCACCAATGAAGGAGAAAAATTCAGATAAAATCTGATTGAAGATCTCATGAGGAAACACCATATCAAACACAAGACATCCACTGCCTATCACCATCAAGAAAATGGGAAAGTAGAGGTCACAAATAGAGAATTGGAGAAAATTCTAGCCAAGGTTGTTAGTAACAATAGGAAATATGGGCAGAAAACTTGTGCAAGCTACTTGGGCCTACAACACCACTTGGAATACCACCACTAGATTCACTCCCTTTAAGTTAGTCTATGGGAAGAAGGCCTTATTTTATATTGAATTTGAGTACAATACCTTGAGAATAGCAGTTGAGTTAGACTTGGATATCACTTCAACACAATAGGAAACGTTGCTCCAACTCAATGGTCTAGATTAATTCAGAATGCAATATCTCCTCTACATTGAGGTAATCCAACTATAAAGGAACATTTGGCATGACAGACACATCAGATAAAGGAATTTCAAAGTAGAAGATTGGGCCCTAGTGTACGATTCCACATTCATGGATTTCATGGGGAAGTTCATGAAAATAAGGTTGGGTCACTATTTAGTAGAGAAGTGTCATGAGAATGTGTCTCTCCAGATGAGATCCATTGATGAGGAAGGGATTCCTTTATTTGTCAATCATCATAGGTTGAAATTATAGAAGAAACATCTATCCAAGGAAGAGTTTGTGACTTCAGTGAGAAAAGAGTTAAATGTGATGGAGAGGCTCATAACCCTATGTCCATGCCAATTCTAAAAAAATAAAGAAAGAGGGAAAACGTAATAAGATGACCTAGATGAAAACATGTATGACTCCTCTGAGGCCAAATCCAAGGTTGAAAACCTCTCTGAGGCAACCTAGGAGAAAAAAGAGAAAAAATAAAAATATCCCTAGGTGAAAAATGCCTATGAGACACCTAGGGTAGGCATACAGGTTGAAAACTTCTACAGGAGAAACCTACTTGTCTTATAAAAGAAAATAAATGAAAAAGGACAGTAGAGAAAAGAGGAGCACAAGGAAGGAGATCTTACACCATTTCTGCTAACATTCATTTTATTTTGTAGTACTACACGCAGTTGGAAAATTTTATGGCTACAGGACTAAACCTACAATTTTCCATTAATCCTCCCATCCACGCACCTCATCTCCATACTCTCCACTCATATAACGATCTCTCTCCACCATCCAATCAACAAGAAAGTTGAATTTCACCTCATCACTGTGATGCTACAGGAGGGACATGTATTGCTACAAGAGGTCTTGTAGTGTGGTAGGAGGAGACTGTGAAGCTACGAGAGGGGGATACAATGAGGAGAATAGAGCATAAGGTCATGTTCCCCTAGAAAATGATAAAGGAGGTTCCTGCAATGATTCTTTCAGCAACCATCCATTCCATTTAGTGAAAACTTGCTACAAAACTCCACCTTTTCGTACCTCTAAAAAAAACATAGAAACATGTGTTTTCTATTCCTTCAACATCTACACCACATCCTCATGACTCTAACCTTGTCTTCATGACTTGTTATCAATTCCACTCAACACCAACATGCAAGATGAATACTTCAAGGGAGGACTAAATGACTGTTACGAGGAGAAAACTCCTTCTCTTGCAACATGTGCAGACACAACATAAATCTCTGAGATATGTTTTTCACCCACAGAAAGAATGATGGAGCCATGTATGCAATGAGGAAGATACACATCATCCTCAATAAGGAATTCAACTAGCAGTAATAGCTTCGAAATTAGCGAGGCACTTGCACACACACTCAACAAATTTATCAATAAGGGTATGCTCAAGTTATGAAGACATGCACCAGAAACAAGCAAAAGAATCAACTCCCTCTAAGATCATGATGTTATATGGCCCAAATTCAACATGCCACTATCTGCAGAAATTCTATCCACAAGTAGGCTCAGGTATGGTATCCCTCACCTCTTCACTATGCATAACATGACTTGAATGTGTAATGGTTGGAAAAGGAGGCTTAATAGGTTGGAGGTGGCTAGTGAACTTGGCCACCCTCATCTACTGAACTTAGTTTTGTATTAGTCACCCCTTCAACATGGATAATTCAACTCAAAGTGAGTTGGTGTGATAATCACACGGAGAGAGGAAATGATTTCAAGGATTGTGGACAATGTTCCAAAGAATGAAGATTGTGTATATCCCATTTCCCAGAAGTTATCTAATATTTTACCCCACGGGGAATATTATGTACTAGGCTTGACTTCATTTGTACCATCACTCATTGAAAAAATAGCTAAAGGAAGCACGAGTTATTATATCAAACCACCTATGGTACCACTGAGAAGTTTAGAACCCTATTTTTCATTGCTACAATAGGAAGCTACAAGAAAATTTGTGATGCTACAAGAGGGTCTATTTGGAGGTACAAGAGAAACTGAAACATGAAAAAGGAGCCACATGGCCTTGGAATTGTCTCAAAACCATTATACACACACATAGTTGTTTTGACAAGAAGTGACATCCTCCTTCCTTGTTTTTACTTGCATTTACATGAGAATTTTGCTTGAAAGTGATAGCATGTAATAGTCAAATAAGTAGTAGAAGGTATTTTTTGAAATTGTTGTGGTTAGAAGCAAAGAAAATTTTTTTGGTTTATATCAATTATAACATCCTTATACCAAGGAATTTAACACTATTTTACCACTGAGATTGTTTTAAAAATTTGAATTCCACACATAAGTAGAAGCAAGGAGGGACAATAGAAGAAATGGGGGGGAGCATTTAACGAAATAGAAGCCTCAGACACCAAGAGGATTCAACAACACCCTCCTATAGTGAAAATCTTCAGATACACCAATGGTTGGGTTTCTTTTAGTTGTTAAATGGGTATGATGATGATCTCACTCATTAATTTTTCGTTGAATTACATTATCAAGGAGCGGACAGTGCCACTATTGTTGTCAGAGGGTTGTGGTGAGTCTCATCAATAGGTATATTTTGAAGGTAATTATTCCATCCTCCAGCCTTAAAACTATCCTTCTCTCACATTGATTCACATCTTTTGTTATATTATGCATAGTAAGAGGAGTACAAGGTTTTTTCATAGCATGTGGAATATTGTCGTTTAATTGAAGGAAAAAGAAGCATTTTTTAGTAAATTAGTATGCAGAGGATTGATGGAGACAACGAGGAGAGAATATAAGGTGTCTTTCCACCTCCTTCACTCCCTAAATTGGCTTGTGACCACAACATCCTCTCTCATCATTTGATATCATTGGAAGCCAAGTGACTCCTAGTCCAAGTGAAGCTCAAGAGGGATAAGATTCACCACTTCCGAGATCAAGGGGGGAAGCACTCATACGTTCAAGAGAGATGCTATTAGCTACCCTATTGTATAAATAAACAAGAAGAAAACCTCATTAGGATTCAAATTTTTTGTTTAGCTAGGTGTATCTATTGAGCTTGAAGCTTGACATTATCACTTTGACCTTTTATGTGATGTATGAGACCTGTAGTTTTTTATAACACGGAGCTGGATTTTAAACTACATCTAAGTTAGCTTCAAATGGATGATATCCTTGGGTTTGGGCCCAACCCATGTTGGCATTATGACATAGGTTTGGCACTATGACACAGGTGTTGTTCGTGATGGAAACTCACGCAGATGACAGATCACAGTTCAGGCTCTCACAATAAGATAAAGGGACATATATGCAGTTTCCACTTAACCAAGGCGCGTATACAAGTGGGATTACCAATAAAAAGTTGCGTATGTGTATGCACACACTTTCATGCACAAAAAAGCACGTACATGTGGGAAAACTTATTTTTAGTCCATGATGTTTGATCCTTGGTATTTGGAGCTATGGATTTGGACCATGGTATCTCGTCCGAAGTGTTGAACCCAGGTATTTGGACCCAGGTATTGGTTCTAAGTGGTTTTGGACCATGGTATTCAATAAGGCCTATGACTATAAAAGGGGAAGGAGATCATTAGGAAAATTCGTTGAAGTATTGAATATCTTATGAAGAGCAAGATATAGAATACTGGTCATTAGGTTATGGTGCATAGTTGGATCTGAACCAAGGAGGAACCTGAGCACTAGAAGGAGGATAAGTTCTATTGATGGGTCAAGATCTTAAGGCTTGAATAGTAGTATCTTTGTGTGATTTTGATCTATGATAATTGTTGCATGACTTGATCTATAAATCTGATAATCTGGGTATAACTGATGTCTGAATATTTGAAAAGGGAAAATTGTCTTTTATAGATCTGTACACAGGTTCAGCACAACAAAGGGGCATATACACGTTGGTTTAGTAATTCAAAACAACATATATGCTAGTTTGCCTTAATACAGTAGCATATTCATGCAGGTTCTTCATCTTGAAGTAGTGTACATCTCATAAAATATGTTTTAGCTACTTCTATTTATTACTGCAGTATTTTGGGTTCAGGATTGGTGTCTCCTCACTGTTACTGTATTGTGGTTACAACATTCAGAGAAGTGATTGATTGATTCAGTTTTGGTTGGTGTAAATGGGATTGGTTGATGCAAATATATTTGATGTTTGATTGATGTTACTTATGGATCCAGTCTAAAAATTTATGAAACGTGGTCCCTGGAAGAAAAGAGAAGGTTGTAGCCTTCTGTAGGTCAGCACCTATGCACTAGTACATCAGCTAGTACAAGATCTAAGGGGGTTGTAGCTCCATTCTAGGAGAAGCTAGAGAACGAGAGAAGGTTGTAGCCTTCTGTAGGTAGAAGCCTGCGTACTAGTATAAGACTGCACCAGTACAAAAATATTGTAAAAAGAAGTTTCTTATTACCAAAAAGATAGAGAAGCATTGCAGAAGGTGGTTTTCACCGACATTGGGTTTCCACATTATATCTTGTGTTCATATGTGTGATGATCTATTCTATTTACTGCACCTATTTACTATCCTTATGGTTAATGAAGTTCAGATGCACCGATTAAAGATTAAATAGATTAACTAAATCTTAAGTTTACTGAATATATGCTAGTTGTTGTAGACACAGTTGCATGTATATGCTAGTTTCCATATCTAAAGTAGCTTATATCTAAGTTTTAATATGAAAAATTATTTGACTTGATAATACTGATTCCCCCCCCCCCCCCTCAGTATTATATGCAACAATTAGTATCAGAGAAGGTCCTTCAGAAGAAGCTTGATCACTTGAAGGAAGATCTATCATCATGAGCAACTACAAAAGGGAGGCATCCATCAGGCTATCAATCTTTGATGGGAGCAACTTTATCTATTGGAAGGTAAGAACCACAGCATATCTTCAATCTTTTGGTGCAGAAGTTTGGGATATCATGGAAGGAGGATACACATTCCCATCAGCAACTTCTACAGATACAACTGGTAAAAAGCAGTATGAAACAAATGCAAAGGCAATCAATACTCTATTGGGGAGTCTATCTCAATCAGAATTCATCAAGGTTATGCACCTCAAAACCGCTAAAGAAATATGGGACAAGATCATTCTAAGCTATGAAGGAGATGATCAGGTAAAACGTGCAAAACTAAAATCTCTCAGAATTCAATATGAAACTCTCAGAATTCACAATGATGAAAGTGTGCCTAATCATTTCTTACATATAGATGAGATTGTTAGTCACATGAAAAAATTGGGTGAAGAAATAAAAGAAGTTACTTTAGTTGAAAAAGTTCTAAGATCTTTGTCTTCTAAGTTTGAATCAAAAGTTTCTTCCATAGAAGAAATGAAGAATCTTCAGAGTATTACTATGTCACAGCTACATGGAATCCTAAGTGCTTTCGAAATGAGAAAAGGGGGACCATCAGACATGAGAGAAGCCGCATTCATAGCTTCAAGAAAAGGAGAATACAATAAGTCAGGACATACAATAGAAGAAGAGGAAGAATCAAACTTTTTCAAGAACCTTCAACGGGGTTTTGGAAGATTCATAGGTAAGCTACCTTTCAAATGTTTTACTTGTGGGAGAGTCGATCACTATGCAGCCAAATGTCCTCATAAAGATAAGCTTGATAAAGGTAAGGAACTAGTTAAATGGAACAAAAAACAGAATGTAAGTAGGAAGAGCTATTATACACATGAAGACAGTGATGGACTTTCAAATAGTGATGAAGATGAACATGGTAATGATTATAGACTTTTGATGGCTTTTGAAGATGATGATTTCTTGGATGCTATAGATGAAGATGATCTCTATGAAGAAATTTCTAAACTTAAAACTTGTTTAGAAGAAAATAATATGATCATAGATACTCTGACATTCCAACTTGCTAAAAGGGATAAACACAATGAAAAGTTGGAATGTGAAATTGTGGAACTTAGAAAAGATATTGAGAAAACAAAAGCTCTTAATCTTAGATTTGGTAAAGGATCTAAAACTTTAGATGAGATTATCAAAGTGCAGCATTCTCCTCTAATCAAGACAGGTCTTGGATATATTGAAGAAGCATCTCAAGCACAGAAGCCATCCACCTCCAAAAGTTATCTTGATGCAGTAAAGAGAAGTTAACGGGTTGATAATTGTCAGCAAAGGCATCACCAAGTAAATCTGGGTCAATATACTTCAAGGATGAATAGAAGCTACAATCAACCACAGGTAAATCATTCTCAATTTGCCTCAAGAATGAATGTCAATGGAAACTACAATCACTTGGTCGATAGATTTGATAATCCCAGGAATTTCTTTAATGGCCAATGTTTTTCACGTCATAACTTTGGACACAAAGCTTCTCAATGTGTTGCCTACAAGACCATCATGACTCGAGAGGCACGAAATCAAAGGAGCATGACTAGGATCATGAAGAGGACCTACAATAAATTCTCTACTCTTGAACTTGAAATAGAATGCTCTATTTGTAACAACCTTTGTCATGAAGATTCTGAATGCAGGAGTAAGTTTTGGCAAACATCTCAGAAGGAGCAACCTTCATTGGGTCCCAAAACTTGGAGAAAGAAAGAAATACAGCCAAAAATATGTAGTATAGCCTTATATGTGGAAGGACAAGAAACTCAGTGGTACATCGACAATGGATGTTCGAAACATATGATAGGTGATAAAGAAAAACTTTAGTCATATAGTGCCTTAGAAAAGGAAAGGAAGGTATCATTCGGAAATGACACACCTACACTCATAAAAGGTAAAGGTTCTATTCTTTTGAAAGAAAAAGTCAAAGCTAGAAATGTTATGTATGTTGATGGCTTAAAGCATAATCTATTGAGTGTTAGCCAAATGTGTGATCAAGGAAATGAGGTAATATTTCGATCAAATGGATGTATTGTTCATGATCTTGATATAGGAAAAATAGTGATCAAAGGCATAATAACTCCAAATAATTTATACATACTCAAGGGATGACAACAACAATGCTATCTAAGCAAGAATGATGAACACTGGTTGTGGCATAGAAGATTGGGGCATCTAAGCTTCTCTTAGATAAGGAAAGCATGGAAATATTAGGTGGTTAATGATCTCCCAGACATTAGAATTCTAGATAATACAATATGCAAATCATGTCAGTTTGGTAAGCAACCCAGAACTAATTTCCTTGAGAAGGAAGGATCAGCTAATAAGCCACATGAAGTTGTCCATACTGATTTATGTGGTCCATCAAGGAAAAAGTCACCTCAAGGAGAAGAATATTTTATATTGTTCATTGACGACTTTTCCAGGATGTGTTGGATAGGACTTCTGAAGCATAAAGACAAATCTTTCGAAAAATTCAAAGCTTTCAAAGCCTTGCTTGAAATTGAATCAGATCGCAGAATCAAATGCCTCAGGTCTAATCAAGGAGGGGAATTTACCTCGGATAAATTTTTTGACTTTTGTGAAGAACATGGAATAAGAAGGGAATTCTCTACTGCAAATACCCCTCAACAAAATGGAGTAGTGGAAAGGATGAACATAATGGTTCAACAAATGGCTCGTGGTATGCTTGATGAATCTGGAACTCCTGCAACCTTCTGGGCTAAAGCTGCATTTGTTGCCGTTACTATTCTCAACAAAACAAATGTTCGGGTAAACAACACTCAAACTCCTCATGAACTTTGGTATGGTAAGATTCCTACAGTAAAATACTTCAAGGTTTTTGGAAGCAAATGTTACATCAAAAGGACTGATGAAAATCTTAGCAAGTTTGAACCTAGAGGAAATGAAGGCATTCTCCTTGGTTACTATTCCCAAAGTAAAGGATATAAGTGTTACAATAAAAGACTTGGAAAAATTGTTGAAACTATTGATGTGGTGGTTGATGAAGAAGGTAACAATTCAAAACAGAGAAAAACTGAAGATTTTGAAGATGAAGAGGACTATCCTTCAACATCATATTAGACTAATGATGAAGAAGAAACTTATGAGGCACCAGAAGAACAAATAAGAATAGAAGAAAAGACTCCATCCAGATATGTTCAGAAGAACCATTCAAAGACTCAAATTTTGGGGCAGAAAGAGGTAGGTGTTCAAACAAAAGGAACTATAAGAGAAGCTTCAAGCTATCTAGCATTGCTCTCCTTCATTGAACCACGAAATGTAAGTGAAGCATGCAAAGACGAATGATAGCTGAAGGCCATGAATGAAGAACTTGAGCAGATTGAAAAGAATAACAGTTGGGAATTGGTTCCTAGACCTAATGATAAGAACGTCATAGGGACCAAATGGATATTCAAAAACAAGCTGATTGAAAATGGAGATGTCATTAGAAATAAGGCCAGACTTGTTTGTAATGGGTATGCTCAACAAGAAGGTATAGACTTTGAAGAATCTTTTGCACTGGTTGCAAGACTTGAAGCCATAAGAATGTTCCTTGCTCTTTCTAGCTTTCAGAAGTTCAAAGTATATCAGATGGATGTGAAATCTACCTTTCTAAATGGAGACATAGAAGAAGAAGTGTATATTGAGCATCCAGATGGATTCATCCTTGGAAATGATCCAAAACTTGTATGTGGACTAAAGAAGGAACTTTATGGTCTTCAACAGGCTCCAAGGGCTTGGTATTATCGTCTGGACAAATACCTCCATCAGCAAGGTTTTTCAAAAGGATCAACAGATAGCAATCTATATATGAAAATTGATAATGATAAATTGCTAATACTTGTTGTGTATGTTGATGATATCATATTTGGTAGCAATGAAGAAGCCATGAGTCAAAACTTTGCTTTGGTAATGCAGAAAGAATTTGAAATGTCCCTACTTGGTGAGTTGACATATTTTCTTGGTTTACAAGTCCAACAAAATAAATATAGTATCTTTCTATCACAAACCAAGTACCTCAAGCATATCTTGAAGAACTATGGCATGGAATATTCGAAACCAGTATCTACCCCTATGGTAATAGGATGCAGCCTCAGTGCAAATGATGATTCAGCAATAGTACATCAACCAACCTATAGATCCATGATTGGTAGTCTGCTCTATCTGACAAGTACCCAACCAAACATCATGCATGCAGTGGGAATAGTTGGAAGATTCCAAGCAAATCCAAAAGAAGCACACCCTCAGGAGGTTAAAAGGATTTTCAAATATCTTCAAGTAACACAAAACTATGGCTTATGATATCCTAGAGATACAGATCTCACACTTCATGCATACACAGATGCAGATTGGGCAGGAAGCATAGATGATAGAAAAAGCACTAGTGGTGGTGCATTTTTTATGGGTTCTAGATTAGTATCTTAGTTCAACAAGAAACAAAGTTCAATTGCATTATCGATAGCTAAAGCAGAATATGTGGCTACTGCATCTTGCTGCACACAACTCCTCTGGATGATGCAAATTTTACAATACTTTCAAATCATTTGCACTCCACCTATTTCCATTTTATGTGATAATACAAGTGAAATCAATATTTCAAAGAATCAAGTCATGCATTCAAAGACCAAGCACGTACCTATCAAATATCATTTTCTCCGGGAAGAAGTGCTTGAACAAAAGGTCAAATTGGAGTATGTTCCCTCCAAGGAATAGTTTGCTGATATATTCACCAAACCACTACCCAGGGAGACATTTGAATACCTCAGATAGAATTTGGGAGTAGTGGATGCATCATTGTATTGTTGAAACTTATCGGTTTTAGAGAAAAGTGGTTGTACGCAAGTTTCATGAGGAGCATCTACATACATACGCTGATTTCTGTAGATACAGTCACATATATGTTGATTTGAAGAAAAAAAATGGGCTAGACTAAGGATGAAAAGAATATGACATGGGTCTGACAAAGACCATCTAACACAGGTTTAGGGGGAGCATATACTTCTAATAAAGCATTGTTGGCATTATCTTAGAAGATATTGGTTCAGTTTCACAATTGTTTTGGTTTCAGGTGGAACAGTTGTTGAGGGAGAACATGGTTGCTAGTCTGAATGATGATTGACATATGCTGCTGATGATAGTTGTTGATGACTATCATAATCTTGTTGTAGATATTTTGTGTCTATGTCATGTATATATTTTTCATCAAGGTCATGTAATGACCTATTTTGTTTCCCCACTATGCCTGGGATGGATGATGTAATGTTCTTGTTTTATCATCTGTAAAATTTTGATGTATCCCCACTTGGTTGGGTGGATTGGTCAATATTGGTATATCCCCACTTGGTTGGGAGAAGGATGTATGTATGAGTCTCTCGTGATAGGAATGTCATTTATAAAGTCATGTTCTTTCTTGTAAAACATCATTTTGTAGACCTTGCCTACAATGAGGGGGAGCATGGACAACACAGCAGAGCAAAAGATTTTGGCATGTACTCAGGGGGAGAATCCCCCTTTTCCCTTGATGACAAAGGGGGAGAGTTACTTGGGGTGACTTGTGGTTGCCATCAAGTCCAATGGGGGAGATTGTTGGCATTATGATAGAGGTTTGGCACTATGACATAGGTGTTGTCCTTGATGGAAACTCACTCAGATGACAGATCTCAGTTCAGGCTCTCAGAATAAGAGAAAAATACATATACGCAATTTCCACTTAACCAAGGCGTGTATACATGCGGGATTACTAATCAAAAGCCGCGTATGCATATGCACGCACTTTCATGCACGGAAAAGCACATACATGTGGGAAAACTTATTTTTAGTCCATGATTGTTGGTCCTTGTATTTGGACCTATGTTTTTGGACCATGGTATCTCGTCCGAAGTGTTAAACCCAGGTATTTGGACCCAGTTATTGGTTCTAATTGGTTTTGGACCATGGTATTGAGTAAGGCCTATGACTATAAAAGGGGAAGGAGATCATTAGGCAAATTCACTGAAGTATTGAATATCTTATGAAGAGCAAGATCTAGAATATTGGTCATTGGGTTATGGTGCATAGTTTGATCTAAACCAAGGAGGAACCTAAGCGCTAAAAGGAGGATAAGTTCTATTGATGGGTCAAGATCTTAAGGCTTGAATAGTAGTATCTTTGTGTGATTTTGATATGTTATAATTGGTGCATGACTTGATCTATAAATCTGATAATCTGGGTATAACTGATGTCTGATTATTTGAAAAGGGAAAATTGTCTTTTATAGATCTGTATGCAGGTTCGGCAAAGCAAAGGTGCGTATACACACTGGTTCAGTAATTCAAAATAGCATAAATGGTGGTTTTCCTTAATAAAGAAGCATATGCACACATGTTATTCATCATGAAGTAGTGTACATCTTATAAAATATGTTTTAGCTACTTTTATTTATTGTTGCAGTATTTTGGGTTCAAGATTGGTGTTTGGTTACTGTTACTGTATTCTGGTTACAACATTCAGAGAAGTGATTGATTGATTCAGTTTTGGTTGGTGCAAAGGGGATTGGTTGATGCAGATATATTTCATGTTTGATTGATGTTATTTATGGATCCAGTCTGAAAATTTATGAAACGTGGTCCTTGGAAGAAAATAGAAGGTTGTAGCCTTCTGTAGGTCAGCACCTACGCACTAGTACATCAGCTAGTACAAGAGCTAAAGGGTTTGTAGCTCCCTTCTAGGAGAAGCTGGAGAATGAGAGAAGGTTGTAGCCTTCTACAGGTAGAAGCCTGTGTACTAGTATAAGACTGCACCAATACAGAAATATTGTAAAAAGAAGTTTCTTATTACCAAAAAGATAGAGAAGCATTGTAGTAGGTGGTTTTCACCCACATTGGGTTTCCACCTTATATCTTGTGTTCATATGTGTGATGATCTGTTCTATTTAGTACACCTGTTTACTGTCCTTATGGTTAATGAAGTTTAGATGCACTGATTAAATATCAAATAAATTAATTAAATCTT
Organism: Pinus taeda; assembly: GCA_000404065.3. Lineage (NCBI taxonomy): Eukaryota > Viridiplantae > Streptophyta > Pinopsida > Pinales > Pinaceae > Pinus > Pinus taeda. The sequence continues at coordinate 3,069 of APFE031649168.1, read as the reverse complement.
ATTTTTACTAAATATACGGTAGTTGTTGTAGACACAGTTGCATGAATACGCTGGTTTCCATATCTGAAGTAGCGTATCTCTAAGTTTGAAGATGAAAAATTATTTGACTTGATAATACTGATTCACCCCCCCTCTCAGTATTATTTCCAACAACCCAAAGGCTTTGGTCCCTCTTATTGTACTTATGTTTTCTTCTTCATTCCAAGAAGTTCATAGTTTCTTTCATTTCATTGGAGATTAAACTATGAAAACTTGTGGTTGCAAGCCTCTACATGGTCTCTCTTGTGGGAGAATGAGTGAAATGATTCACAACCTTAGTAAAAAAATATTATGTTTATGATATCTTGGAAATATACGAATGTTAGTTTTTATTGTTTACACTTAGAAGTGAGTTTAGTGATTAGATTAGTGTTATGGCATAAAATAGATGTTATTTAATTTAAACTCATGTTTTCCATCATAGGTTATCTCATTTTGTTAATGATCAATGGATGCATGCATGTGATTGATTGTAGGGTTGTGTTTATTTTCAAGGAAGGGTATCTTTAACACTTTCACCTTCAACTCCTTCATTTTTTCTTTCCACCCTCCATTATGTCCTAAAACTCTATTTTCATAAGTCATTTTTCCTAGTAAACTTAGGACACTGCAAGCACTCATTGTAGTGCAAGACAGACCTCTGAGAGGTCTTGATCTTGGCTAGGGGGCTCAACCCAACCTCTCTCCATTTTATTCAACCTCTATCTATCTCTCCATACCCTTAAGACATGCTTTTCACCCTCAAAATCCACTCGAAACGCCTCCTGTAGCATTACACACCCTACTACAGCAACACAAGGCCTCCTATAGCATCCACCTATAGCACCACTTTCCTTCATCCATTTATATCCCAACTACAAATTGAGCTCAGTGTTGATGAATGATTACCCTTGGCTATGATTTGATGATTGGGGGAAGCTCCTAGGCCACTCCAACCATTCCTTTTTTTCACTGCAAAACAAAGTAGAATTAGTTTTTTTATCACAAGTATGATGCAAGTAGGTTACTAATTCTCAAGAAGGTGTGAAATAAGTAGATGATACATGAAATTATGATTTTTCATTTGATGAATAATGGAATATAATATAGTTTCCTTTCTTAAAGTAGATTTGGTAGTTTGATGAATTTTGGAAGATAAAATAGATTTCTTCCTGCAAGTAGACTAGCCCTTGTCCTTCCATGAATTCCTTAATTAGCATCTACAGTTTGAGTGAATGGAATTTCCACTTTCATATCTAGAATTAGTTTTCAATTGTAACTTCATCAAAAACATTTCATGTCAATTCAGTAGAAGGAATGGTCTCTGAGAACTTTGATCTAATGTCATGACTGAGGGTAGCATGAGTAGAATTAAATTTGTTTTCAATATAGCACTGTCACCTCTAAGTTTGTACGAAGCCCATCTTAATAATTTGATTTGAGGGTCCCCTGGGAGTTGCAACATTCTTGGTGTAATACTAGGGATCACTAGTTTTTGGCGTCGAGACTGGGGAGGTGTCTAAGTAGATATTTTTTATGCTTGAGCATTGTTTTCTATTTTGTATACAATTTTTAAAATGTGAAAAAACCAAAAATATTTTTATTTCATGCCTCGTATGAGTAGGGATAATCAAGGAAAACTATTACAAGAAACCCCCACACCCATAAATAGTCAACATTCACCATTCTTCGGTGACTATGAGCTTTCCTCTTTGACCGCATGGGAGTTAGAAGACCCTCTAGGTGAGAAACTTCAAGTTTTTGAAGAACCTATTGGGGAAGAAGAAGTACCCACTTCACCTACACAAACTATGGTTGGAAATAGGGAAAATTGTATTTTCCCTATTAAGGAGACTAATGGAGAGGCTCGAATGAACAATATAAGCTCTGCTTCCATTCCACGCTTCTATGGATTAACCTCTAACAGTCCTACCACCTTCAAGTTTGAACTTGTTGTTTTCTGCAGGAGCTATGGCTATGCCTTTGATGAGAAGAAGTTGAAATTACTCCCCTCTACCCTTAATGACATACCCTTGTGCTAGATCGTGGGTTTTCCTGGGGGTAGCATCACTACCTGGGCTCAAATGCAATAGGCGTTATAGAAATATTTGGGCACTGCAAACCCAATCAAATATGTCCATAAACCAAGGGCTTCTGAGTCCCTAAAAGTTTTCTTTCATACCCTAAAGGAACAAGGTCATCTGATTACATCATCTCCCAGAATTTCTCCATAGAAAACTGCTCAGAACTGGTCAAAACTGGACGATACAGATTGCTCAGTGCTAAGGGTGTGATGCATCTCACCTACTCAGTGCAAAAAGTGTAATGCATACTGGAAAGCCCTTCTATAGGGTGCGATGGGCGAGAGTAGACAAATGGCAAAGATAGTTTGCAAGGTGGATGATCATGGAATCTTCTAGAAATTTCTCCAATGACACTTGCCTCTCTGAATTCGTCCAGGGATGAGCAAGAGATCATCAATATCCAAGTGGAATAAAGAACTATCAGAGAGAAGACACTAATCAAAATCCCAAAAGCTGAATCACCACCCTATAATCATCTATATATGGATCCCTCATCCCAGAGATCTAGAGGATGGAATCTTGTATCTTGTAAGGAAGTGTTGTTGGTTTCCTGATGGAATATCATAGTGTTGCGTGATCTAGGATTTTCATGAGGTGAAGAAGGGCTTTCATGTTGGGAGGATGATGCTGGGTCAGATCAATGGGTTGTAATCCTCTGTTCTAATCTTTATATCATTAAAGCTATTCAAGTTTTCCTCCACATTCTTGTATGTTTGATTATATATGCATTTGTGTGGTCAATATATATTTGTTCCTATATTGTTTATGGTTGTAGATCTCTGTAATTTGAAGGGATTATGTTGCGTTGACTTTACAGGTACTCTTTGAAGCAGAGTGGTCAAGGAAAGAGCAGCAAAGATCTGTCAGAGGGGAGAAGGAACAAGCAAGGAACCAAGTGAAAGATTGAGGTTGGTATTCTTTGCTCCTCTCCTATCTACTTCTCGTAAAGGAAAATGAAAGTAACTTT